>JAUKNK010000097.1:1060000-1165000 GCA_030765055.1 Mantis religiosa | reverse complement strand
TTTAAAAGATTTGGTGTTCTTCTTTCCTGTAAATTATATATACTTTTTTCAGCTTGAAATTTGTAGTATTCTAATACTTAATTGAGTATACAAGAATTATTTTTACTAATTATTTTTTCTAAGTACATTCACAAGTCAGTTAAAGCAAGATTATCAAATTATGATAACAGAAGAAAGACGGATTGAACTTAGAGCGAATATTTCAGAATGCATGTAAACTGAACTTGAAAGAATGAGTAAACATACGGTTGTAGTTCGCTTCAGTATGTGTTTTTAAATGAAAAGTACTGATATTAGGAGTTGCTCTGACGTTTTATTATCTATATAGAAATAATCAAGATATTAATAATAAGCAAGCTCAAACTTTCTGTTCATTTAAAAACTCTAGTGATAATATTTAAAAAATATCAATGAAACGTATTTCGTGTGATATGATGTTTTCTTACACCTCTGAAAGAACATTTTCATGGACATTATATAAACTAGGTAAATATATATACATTCTTTATAAATATTTTTAATAAATGAATTCTTTGAAGAGAAAATAAATATCAAAGGACGTTAAGTAAACCTAAAAACAATATAAAAAGTGCTATAAACATACCTTCCATTGCTTCGTGTAGAACTCAATTCGTTGTAGATAAAAACACACTCGGTGATGGCTGTTGTAAATACACACACATCTACTCACTGTGTTGAAATATGAAATTTCATGTGCATACCATTATTTTATAGAAAATGACGCGCATGCGAAGTGCAACTTTTCCTGTGCGACTCTACCACCAATGTTATTGGTTAATACTTTGTAAGGAAAAAACTCGTTTAAACCAATCACAGTAAGGCCATGGTAATGAGACGTTCTCACAAACTCCGCCCAGTTGGTCATCACTGCCCAAATACGAGGTTAAACGGTTGTGTGTCACTTTTGCACAGAATTTGAAGGTCTCTTCTCCGAAAATGTTTTTGTTTCCTCCCTCACTCCCTCCCTCTCTCTTTCTTTCCCTCTCCTTGGTGCTTGCTTGTAAATGAGTGTGTGTGTGTGTTTGTGTGTATGTGCGTGCGTGTGTATGTCTGATATATTCATTTTAAATCTTTTTGTTTCATGCGTACCCTATTTATATTCAGATTTATTTGAGTTACATCCATGAGATTCGAACCTGGATCCAATGGCTATTAACCATCGAAGTTACTTTTTATTTTCCCATCAATTTTCATGTTATTCTATAGATGGAGTACTATTTCGTTCTTAACCGGAGAATTATTTACTTCAAATGATTTTTTAAAAATTAGCATTAATTGCTGGCGCCCTGCATTGGTCATAAACATTGAAAGTAAAAGAATGGTATTGATTTCCAAGTGTGATCAATTTAAATTTTCTCTAAGTGGTGTACATTCGTTATTACGGTTCACCAATTACGGTTATCTTTTCATTCTTAGCGCTAAAACCCTTTTACAAAAACTGAAGAATGTTCTCCTACAAGCAACTGTAAATGAAGAAATACATTAAATATTTCCTTGAATGGGAGATCATTTGGAGTCCTTCAATGTAGTTAATTAAATATTTAGCAGCATTACCCTATAAGATACATTAACTGTTTTCTATAATAAGCCTGGAAAAGCAGTAATCCAGCGCTAGATTTTGGAAGCGTGCTGCGTCCTCAAAACTAAATAAACTATTTGCATTATTTACGTTATATCGCTGCGATTCGAACCTAGATGCGTTGGCTATCAACCACTGAAGTTATTTTTTTTTGTTTTGTTTTCGTATCAATTTTCATGTTATTCTATAGATGGAGTACTATTTTCAATCTTAACCAGAGGACAATTTACTACAAATGATTTTTAAAAAATAGCATTAATTGCTGGCGCCCTGCCTTGAGAGAGGACACTACCTCTCGCAACAAAAAAAAATCTTTGGTGGTCCCCTATCACTTTGTAGGGTGGATAATGTTACAAGTTGGGGACGGATCTTCCAGAGGCCCTGCTTCTCTCAGGATGCTGGAAACAATAATTGATGGCTTCTCTTAAAAATCTCTGGGAATTCATTTCAGTGTTTTCTCCCACATAATCTTTGTCGAGTAACAGGAGGGCAATCTCATCTCCCCCTTCCACACCCACTAGATGTCGCGAAGTCTGTATCTGAAACATACATTTACAATAATTTATGACATCCCTTAAAAATCTCTGGGAATGCATTTCAGTGTTTTCTCCCACATAATCTTTGTCGAGTAACAGGTGGCCGATCTCATCTCCCCCTTCCACAGACACTAGAAATATGTCCACAAGGGTTCACTGGCATTTGTTACTTTTTTTCAGAAGACCTGCGCACAGGGTCTAATAATAAATAACTTTAAATAACCTGCATGTAACCTATGTCCATGTCAGGAACTGAGATCGCTATGCTTACCTGGAAAACAATTTATATGAAATACCGATGGAAAACACAAAGCAGAGGGTTGAAATATTTAACATTTTGAATGTAACCTGCATAAACCCTCATTGTTTCGATGGTGCCAGGAAGTCGGCTGCAATTCGCTCTTGACGTAAAACATGAATTCCTATTTCCAAAAGGCTTTCCTTTGTCGGTAGTGTTGGCATTCACCTGTATGAAAGATAATTGATAACTCCATAAAACTCTGGGGAACGCTTTCTGGTTTTACTTCTGACAAACATAAGGGTTTGAAATAATCATTTTCATCTCAAACATGTACCAACCGGCACAAACCCTAAAGTAGGGGAGAAAGACATTCTTTAGTTCATTGACGCCAGCGCTCGGTGACATCTGGTCGGCATCATATCTACATCAAAGGACTTAACAATCATCGAATTATTTATGACCCATTAATTATAAGAAAAATGTTACAAAGAAACACACCTGCACTTTTACACATGACAGCTTAGGGGGGTGGGTGATTAATTGAGGGGGGTGGTAACATTCCAGACATGTTACAACATGTCTCCCACCCCACCCCTTATCAATTTATATGCAAATTAGATATTCTATTGTTCCAAAGTCCCCATTTATGAACTACTAAGGACCTTGCACATTGCACATTTTTGTTGTTGTTCTACCTGAAATAAAGTGATATAAGCAGTAATCAGATATTTAAAAAGTCCGCCTCGGTAGCGTAGATGGTAGCATGTCTGCCTCACGTTGAAGAGGTCCCAAGTTCGAATCTCGGTCAGGGTGAGTTACCTGATTAAGGGCTTTTTCGGTTTTTTCATTACCCTGAAAAACGAATGTCAGATAACTCTAAGGTCTATGGACCCTGGGCTCATTTGAGTATCATTTCACCCATTTCATTCACCGTCAGATATGACTTGACTTTGGAGGACGTAAATTAAAAAAAAGATGTTTTAAAAGCGAACCACTGATTGATGCATTTGAGGTACTAGTTCCTCTTTAAAGAAAAAAGGAATAGGAACTTAGAAGTTAAAAGTTACATACCTTTAAGTACCGTAAGTGTCTGGGAATTCTAATCTACAAATTGTACTACATTGGAATTGGTTAAATTTGCAATACATTATTATAACTGACATTATTTGTGTATTCTAGCGAGCCCTACAGCTGTTGTGCAGTAACTTTCGTTTATCTCTGAAACAACTTATTTTTCCCTGACAGTGAATAGGGACGTTAAGATGAGAAAACTGAGTAGAATTTTTCGATTTATTTTAAACTAAGTTTTATGTCAACTATGTATTAAAAGTGTGAAATGATAATTCATTTGGGGGTTCCGGAACCCCTGGATCCCCCTAATTACGTCACTGCCAGCAAGTTGAAAAAATACAGGCATGTGCTATCGCGTATAATTGACTGCAGTATGTTGGCAATGGAGAAGATCATTGACTCTAATATGGAGGATTTTAACACCAGAGTCGTTGGCAAGATCTGCAATAGAAACGAGCACCTCATGGACTTTATACTTCGACATTAAGGACACTGGGAGGTTATTGATACCCAGACAAGGCTAATTTTTACCAACATTAAAATTTGAATATATAGAAAACTATACATTATCAGAAATTGAAATTCGGTATGTTTACGGTATAAGGATGTGTGCATTTGACTACTGTATAATTTTTTAAATTACGTTTACATCGGTCCGTGCAAAAGGGGCATAAGTCACACCGTGTGTCCTGAAAAAATATTGCACCCTACATTTTAGGTGCACTTTACTTGTAGGAATTTAAAGCTACATGCACCAAGTTTTATCCTAAATAGCCTAAGATACACTTTTATGATATCTACTAAATAAAAGTCATATATAGTTTATACTATTCACAAGAAAAATTAATTAGTTTTGAGTAAAAAGAAAGATAATATTTTCAAGGACTGAATATATGATTTCATCCACTTTATAAATCACATGAATATAAATGTTAGCCAAATGTGTTCCAGGAACATTGAAAAATAACCACTACAAATTCCGAGTAAATATATTTTATAGCGTTTGAGAAAAATGCACCTAAAGTATGAAAATTCAAGGTTTCGGGAAATCACGATCAAAGATTAAGCACCATTCTCAGGAAGTGGGCGTATTATTACGCCGTCATCTTTAAATTGACGAATTAAAGGACTTTAATACCAGCTGACAACCTGTGTTATATATATCATTTTAAAGCTGAATAATTATATAATTTATTAACATGGAAGCTCATATTGCATATATGGACATTTTAAGTAAACATGGCCATCTGTAATTCAACGTATGTTAATAACCAAGCAGGCCATATAGATGATGCAACAAATGCTTAGGTTTATTGAAATCCCAAATTGTGACGTAGGACCAATCGGAATGAAGTATTACGGTAACTTAGCAACCAAAACAGTAAAACAGATCTAATGATTTTATCCTTAAATTTTTTCTTCTGGCTTTAACTCTCAAAGAGGGTAGACGCGTTTTCGGTAAAAGACTTCTTGAAGTTATTGGAGTTCATCATTTATGAACGTTTAGTGAACGTTTAAAATATACATCGAATACGCAACGATACGATAAATAATTTAAGTAAAAAACCGTTGCATCATTTATAAATAAAGGGAGGACATTAAAATATAGTAAAGGGCTATATACATCAGTGGAAAAAGTCGCATTTATAGAAGAAAATGATGTCGAGAAATATAATTCAAAGGATAGCAAAATGGTATTAATTATTTTATTCCATAATTGTCCAAAGGTAAAATCCCTTTTGTATCGATACCACGCCTGAGAAGTTTCACATCTCATCGCTCACCGCAGCTGCCGGAGAGAGGATTTATAGACATGTTCGAAAACATCATCTACACGGCTTTTAGACGAAAGGTTCATCGCTTCTATATCAAGGTAAGGTTTGGCTTCTACATGCGTCGCCACACCGAGGGAGCGCGAAACTTTTGCGCGTGTGGGGCGTAGACCTCACGAAGGGGCGAATACAACTTCAGATATGTCACCGCATCGTGTGATAGAAATCCAACCCACAAGGAGGGGAACCGCTTCAACATTAAAAACAAAAATGGATTTTTTGAAACCTATCGACCCCCCAGTGCCCTTAAGTAAGACCACGAATAGTTTTTAACAACAGGTAGCTTTGCAGCGTACTCCAAATTTTATTCAGCAGCCGCCAATGGTAATCTCCCAATTGTGTAGTATATTCTCACAATGTTGCACATGCGTGCTATTATTGTTTCAAAAGTTATGGCATATTGAAATGGTTCAGGTTTATTTGGATCGCACTACACAATCAACTGACAATAGCTGGAAAACATAACTTCACTGAACTCACTCAGAAAAGAGAGTATCTCAGAAAGAAAATAACCCTCTTAGCACAGAAGATGCCACTAAATGTCATATCGGATCGTTACTTATGGCCCACCCTATATTTAAGATCCCCGTTACTTTTGTGGTTAGGTTTTGACCACACTCACCTCATCTTGG
Organism: Mantis religiosa; assembly: GCA_030765055.1. Lineage (NCBI taxonomy): Eukaryota > Metazoa > Arthropoda > Insecta > Mantodea > Mantidae > Mantis > Mantis religiosa. The sequence continues at coordinate 1,159,088 of JAUKNK010000097.1, read as the reverse complement.
TTCTCATCCAACTTGGAGTAGGAGGCACAGTCTTCGCAAACTTTCTGCTGGCATTCGAAGCATATTCTAAAGAAATCTTCCGGCTCGAAACTTTTCAGAGACACTCGACATGTTCCTGTGCGACACGGTGGCTTCACTGCATCCGAATTCCTGAAAACATTAAAATAAAATATTATAGAGAGAAAAAGATACCTCCTCAAGCTTTGCACTGTATTTGAGACTTCATCGCGGTTTGAAGTCCACTGAAAAAGGATAAGCATCTGCGTATGTATACACAATAAAACTAAATTCCAAATGTTGAATAAACATTAGGCTCGAATAAAAAAATTACGGAATTTTTATTTTTCAAAAGTGGTTCTAGAAATTTTTATTAAACTAACCTGGAATTCTCATATATCTTAATTTCCACTATAGCCATTTCTAGAGTTAAAAAGCTGTATGCATTACAACAGAAGAAATCACAGCTTGGTCTGAAGTGCTCAATATTGATCTACAAATTTCTTATACGCCCCATAATTTCTTACGCTGCTCCTGTATGGGGTGTACATTCATCGACTTCAGGTTATACAAACAAAATTTCTCCGCAGTATTACAAAGGCTTCATGGTTCATTAGAAATTATTAACTCCATCAGGAACTTGGTATTCTTCCCATACATCTGTACTTCAAATTGATATCAAAGACAATTTTCGTTAGATTATCGAAGTACCAGGCCCTGTAACCTATGACATTGGACGACGAAAATTCGAAAGGACCAGATTGAAAAGAAAAGTACCTCAAGATATCCTGCTCACTGATTCAGAAGATAGCGACTTTTCTCACTAATTCAAAGTTTATCCTCTACTTTTCTCATGAACACCACTGATCATAATCTAGCTTCGCATATCTAAACTCGCTTTTCAATTGTTATCCATCTTATTTAATGTTATTGTATGTGTTAGTTATCCTGTTATATACTTTCTCTTTTATTATCTTTCATTTAAATGTGTTCTTAATTATTTTTTGTTTCTTTATATTATAAATATACCACCTATTGTATATGTTAGAGATGGCCACGCCGTGGCTCAGTGCTTAGCCCACTTGGCTCTCACTAAGGCGACCGGGGTTCGATCCCAGGCGACCGCAAAGTGAGATTTGTGGTGGACAACACGGCGTTGTGGCGGGTTTTCTCCGGGACCTTCGGTTTCCCCCGCCATCTCATTCCACCGGTGCTCCATCTTCATCTCATGCATCATCAGTGTCACCGGCTGCGGTGCCGTATGTAGTACAAGCAGGCGTTAAACACTAAACATTCTATATGTTAGAGGACAGAAATTCCTCAGTTGTTAATTTGTGTGAAGTACATATGTAATTTATCAATGGCCTGATTAGCATTTATTTATTTATTTTTTTGTAATTTACGTCCTTCAACCTCAAGTCATAACAGACGATGAATGAAATGGGTGAGATGATACTCTAACGAGTCCGGGGTGCATAGAGCTTAGATTTACCCAATAATTGTTCTTAAGGATAAGGGAAAACCCCGGGGAAAAAAAACCTTATCCAGGTAACTCACCCTGACCGAAATTCTAACTCGGGACCTCCTGAGTGTGAGGCAGACACGCTACCATCTACGCTACCAAGGCGTGCGGCTTGTATAGCAATACTGCTGATCAGCCAAATAACAAATTTAAAAAATTTATGAATTATATAATTTTTAAAAATAAATTATTTCATTCCAACCCTGTGTAGGCCAAGGTTTAGAAAGGTAGAGCCAGACCAAGGATTTCAAATCCCGTCTTTGATTGGGGTGGATTACGGTAGGGAGGGAATTGGGCTCTGCGGCAAACATGAGGGGCAATCCCGGGAGGAAGACTGGGGCGAGAGGAGACCAAGGATGCCGGTCTGAGGAGTCACGACAGTGCAGAGGGCAGGTCCCTTACCCTGGACCGGTTGGAAACTCCCCCAACAGGCCAGCAGAACGGTAATCAGGAAGGAAGAAGTGCTTATCATGCAGCGCCACCGACTTTCTACACCGAAAGAGAACACCAGATGAGTGATGAATTGGAAAAGCAGAAAATTTGAGGGATATATTTAATCTACCCAGAATTCGCGTAGCAAACCGGAAACAAACCCGTAAAAGCCCATGGGTCAGGTAGGCCCACCATGGGAATCGAACCTGGACCTCCCGAATGCGGGCCATAGACGAAACCTCCTGAGACATACCACTCGGTAAATCCCGGCTATGGTATTGGATTTGTCAGTCTATCTATCCAATTTCAATATTACTCATATTGACTCTTACACTTTGAGCAAAAGCGTTTCATTCTGTGGAACTGTGGAACTACAAATGTTTAATAACGCTTCTCCCAGTGTTCGATACCCTTTGGCAGCATCTCCAATATTTCTATCTTTCATGAATATGCTCCCGGCTGTTGCAGGACCAAACCTTTTCCCTCAGGGTATACGTGGATGGATGTGGGATTGAACTACGCCACTTACGTTAACTCATTACATTTAATGGAAGCTAATAAATGAGTTATTTTATGTGAGCTGTTGACTATTTCGGTATACATAGTTTCTCAACCTTAGCATCAGAAACGATAACTATTGAAGTATTATATCTGATAACTTCTGATGCATCAGTAAATTTAGAGATCAAACTGTTTCCATAATAACAATGACAAAGATAAGTTCCTATGAGTCACTAAATGCTAATCGTAGATACCGTTAAGGTGATTGCCAAGTATGTGATAACCTGAAAGCGATCATTAGATGCTGTGGACTGCCGATAATCGATCAGAGTAAAACACTTCTGTAAGACTTAAGAGAAAACACTAACTTTAGTAGTCCCACCTAAAACATGACTATTCCAGAAAGGCTTTCACCAATTTCATCGAAACGTCTAATTGCTTTAGATATTGTCACTAGTAACTAATTGTTATATCTCAACTGTGACTTGTCTAGGCACTGATTACTTCTCGTGGCATAATTGCCACTCGTGTGTCATTGTTTAGGTGCCCAAACGTGACGCGCAAATGCAAGAGTCCGTCTGTCTGACTAAAGCTCAACCTTTTTGCAGCTTCATCCTTGACGTTGCTACAGAACAGAGGGGTAACTAGACCAGCTCGCAGCGGGTTAACATACGTGGAAGAGGAAATTGTGTCCTGATATGGTGCATTTCCTTTCGCTAAATTCGTATTGCAATAACTTCAGCCCAATCATACTTAGAAAACACATTCAGTTAAGCTTTGTCTAGACACTTAGCGCGCTAATTAACTTTTTTAAACTTAATATGTGTTTGTTATTTTGCATTTGTTATGGAACACTAAGAACTCGACAGATAATTTTAATGTTTTATATGATGATAAGGAACATGTAACCCCTTACATTCAAATAACATTACCTATATCTATTCTTAAACGAAATATCTTCAAAACACTCATAGTTCTATCGTGCGATTTGAAATAAAGAATTTAACATTTTAATATTCAAACCAATAACAAAGAATATCACGGAATATCACAGAAATAAATATTCACAATTGTGTGCTTTAAGGAGATTTGTATTTCTTTTTGTTGTAAGATTTAGCATCTCTCTGTGCTATGCCAGTTATGTTAAGGTACGAGGGCTGTTCAATAAACATCACTCACATTTTTTTAACAATATACCTTTACTCATCCTCATAATTTTTATTGTCATTCTCAAAATAGTCTCCCGTGAGTGTGATGCACTTTTCCCAGCGTTTCTGCCAGTATTCGAAGACATGCTGGAAACCATTTTTGAGATATCCTTCCAACTCGCCTCCGCAGCCTTCACCACTGCTTCTGATAATGGATAATGCCTCCCATGAAGGCGTTTCTTTAAGTTAGCGAATAGAAAAAAGTCACTTGGGGCTAAATCCGGACTATAGGGAGGGTGAGGGATGCAGTTCACGTTGATTTTTGCAAGATATTCAGCAACAACATTGGCAATATGCGGACACGCATTATCGTGGTGCAGCATCCAGCCTGCCTCACGGAAATGTGGTCTTTTGCGCCTGATATGGACTTGCAATATTTTCAGGACATCCCTGTAGTATTATCCAGTTACTGATGTGTGTACAGATAATACATGCTGATACAACTTCCATGAATATCAAAGAAGGAGATGACCATAACTTTCCCAGCAGAAGCAACCACTTTTGCTTTTTTGGGGGTTGGTGATGAAGGAGATTTCACACTGAGCTTTGCTGTTTGCTCTCAGGATCAAAATGATATAGCCAAGTTTCATCAGCAGCGAATACGTTTGAAAGAAACTCCGGATCGTTCCCTAACATCAACTTTAATTGCATGTTACCTCCATTGCAGCGGTAGGCGATACTGAACATGTCTGAACTTGCCTGGTTCTCACAGGCGGGTACCAGGAGTACCAAAAATAAAACTGCTACGGCGTGTTTGTTTCACATTAAGTTAACAGAATATAATAAGATTGAATTTTAGTGCGCAAAATTATATCCGTAAAAATTATGATCCTTCTTTATTGAACAGCCCTCGTAATTCAGAATGAAGGGGCTTCAAGCTTTATTCCCGGAAGGTGCAAAATATTGGTTTAATCTGACATGAAATTATCCTAAACATATGGTATTCTAATCAAAATTATTATCGAAATTTTTGGAAGGAACAAAATGCTTCAAAAATTATCCAAATATGTTTATTCCTCAGTGGTGGAATTTTGTTGAGAATGTACCTTCCTGCTACACATTGGAGTTACCATGGAATTTAAACTACTATTCATTTTGGAATTACGCAGTTTACGTAGGACGTACACGCCGCCGTTTTTCTAAAGATGGTTTTGTTTTTCTTTCAGAGAGTCCCCTATCGTGTACTTCCAGTAAAATCTTGCTATCAGTTTTTCGGTGGAATGCAATACTTTCTTTGCCTACAATATACGTGGAACAGAAATGATAAGGATCTATCAATTATATTTCTGCAGCCAATTGGTACAGTAAAGCTTGTCTAAAATGGATCCCATATATGCCAGAAAACCGGAAAGACGAAAATTAAGTTTCGGAACGGCGCTATTTCCCATGTAAAGTTATAATCTAAACCAGAAAACTGCCGTTTGAGTACATAACTTGATTAAAATGCATTACTTTATATGTAATGGCTTACAACGTACGTATTGTCACCCAATTATCGGAAGGCACGACCAACTGACAGCTGAGTGGGGGACAGGAGGCATTTAGCCCACGCCTACCCATTTATCTCGTTTCACTAACTGAGGGAATGGTTAAGAAGTGTCACTAGACTCTGGCCGCCTTTTTTCCCTCCCCCTGACGTCTGGAACAGTCGGGATATTTTATCTAACCCGGAACCTTCTAGATAGGTCAGTTGGACTTATATAAGCGACGTGCCCGGCTGGAGGAGAGTTGAGTTCTTGGCGCGTAGCCGTGAGAAGTAAGACTAAGTACGTGTATCAGAGGAGTTGTCCGTAATTTTGAGTGTGGAGTGGACCTGTAACAGACGAACTGGTGAATTGTAACTGTGTGCGCTACGTAATTCTATGTAATCGGCAAGTGTTCCAACTGTAATTCGGTGGAAATAAAGAACATTTTGAGTTTGTGCAATTGGACTTTTAATTTCACGAACCCACAAAGTCACAGTATATCAAATATTGCATTATTTCTGAAGGCTACTGTACTTGCACTGAAGTTCCATGAACCATAAAGTCAAACTCTAATTTTTAGAGGAAAAGGGAAAAGAAACCATTAGCTCTTATCAACTCTCTTCCAACACACATGCTAAGGGTAAAACTGTTTTTTGTTTTTCAATTTCATTGTTACAAGTGACGAAGTAGGAGTGGAAGAAATCTGTGAACTTTGGTGATTTAAAAAAAAACACATTTTTGTGTGTACACAAGTTCTGTAAAATGAGTTCTAAACATAAGAGATAATGAGTGGAGGAGAAGATTTTGGTTGTTGAAGAACACGAAGAGAAGAAACGTCCAGCTAAAGAAATAACTGTGTTGGAAATAATCATTTCTTCCACACTAGCCGTGTGTAGGCTAAGACTAAGCCTCCTCCAAACCTTAGCCCAAACACGGCTAGTGTGGAGGAAGTGATTATTTTCATCAATTTACCTGACTAACATAGTGGTTTAACTGTGAAGCCTGGGACTTAAGTACTTACAGTATAGTAAGTCGCCACAAAAGGTGCATGTCTCATAGCAAATGAGAACCCCTAGTGGTCTACCGGAAAAACGTATGAGTCAGTTGGAGAATTTAATGTCATGTCGGCACGTTGGCCATGGTAGCTCAGTGGTTAGAGCAACTGCACGGAGAGTGGGAGATCCGTGGTTCAAATACCGGCTATAGTATTCAATTTTTCAGTCTGGCTCTACTCATCCAGTTAACTGTATTGTTTAAAGTGATGAGAACGTAGATTTATGAGACTTTGAAAAAATAAAAATTAAATAGTAGATTTTAAACGAAACAGCAGGGCATCTACAGATGTATGACGGGCTAAACCGTGCTGGTTCGAGTGATTTGTTAGTGCGCGCGCTAAAGGAATTTCCATTTCTGGATCATTGTTTCAGACTAAAGCTTTAGAGACAGCAAGAATGCCTCGAGAGTTTCAAACATCGTCATAACATGCGCCCAAATGACCTTGTTGTCGATGGGTCCTAAAACACCACACACTCACTCGTCATAACATTGTTTTAAATGAGTGGTGAATCAAATGATGTTGATATGCACACATTTCCAGATAGGAAAGGGAAAATTGAAAACAGACAGCGAAACTAGGCGATAAACTTCTTCTTCTTCTACCTCACAGCTTTGGATTGTTTAACCCGTTCCGGCTCCAAATTGGTAGCCCATATGTTCTTCGGTCTTCCCTGGTTTCTTCTTCCTATAGGTTTATAGTTTAGGGCTATTTTTGGTATTATGTTATTATTCATCCTCTTAACATGTTCTTTCCATTAATTTCTATTTCTTTTAACAGTATGGTTTACTTATTCTACTTTTAATTCTATCCTGACTACGGCTCTTTTTATAAATATTGGTATATCCAGCTATTGCTCTTATAAATTTCATTTCTGATGACTGTACTGTCGTACTGTTTCGTTTTGTTAGTGTCCATGTTTCTGATCCATAGATCAGAGTTGGTATTGCCATTGTTTTGTATAGTTTTATTATAGAGTCCTTTCTTGCTTTATTTTTTAATTTTCTTTTTATTGTGCCTGTTATATAGTTAAATTTATTTATTTTTTCTATTATATCAGCTTCCCCTTGGTACGAGACATTACATCCTAAATACTTAAAGTGTGATATCTGCCTAAGTATTATGTTATCTAACACTGTTTTTTATCTTACTGGATTAATTACTTTAAATGCCATGGCTTTGGATTTATTTGCTGATATTTTCATTCCATATTCTGTCGCAATTTTATCTAGGCTATACAGCATTTTCGGCAGGTCATCTTCATTTGTGTCCATTATTATTTGATCATCTGCATACAACATAGTTTTCAATATAGTTCCTGATACATTGATGCCTCCATTGACTTTATTCAACCAAATCCTTACCATTTCGTCAACATACAAATTAAAAGGTGCGTTTGATAAAGGACAACCTTGTCTTACGCCACCATTAACTATTACTGGTTCTCTTTTATTTATTTTTATTTTTGTGTCAATGTACATACTTTTTATAACAAATTGTTATATGTAAGTTAAAAAATAGTACATAATACACATCAGCCTATTAATATCTACACTTCATCCTATATTGTTCCTTCACTGTAAGCCGTGGTGTAGCGGGCTAAGGAAGTATGTCTTGGTCCCTTGTCAGGGAAAGCGGCCCGGATTTGATCGCACCCCGGGGACTGCGGATTTTAGGTTCCGGTTATAGGACAGTTGCACAGTCAGCATCGTGAGAAATGAGAGGAGCTTACGATAAGTAAGCGGTCCTGCTCACGAAAACCAACGATCAAGCTGGAGGATTCCGAGATGCTGACCACATCCCCTCCCCGTATCGGTTGAATGAACGCCTATCTCTAACGTGCGTAAGTGCGCGTGAGGCCGGCAGTCGGGTTGGTAGACCTTGGCCCTCTAAGGGCTGTCGCGTCGGGGTTTATAGCTGTAAACCTGTGCGACTATTTAGTTATTTCTTTGTATTCAAACACCAGGAGACGGAACAATCGTGTTCCGTTTTAAAGAGGGTTCACTGTAACATGGTATTAGGTACACACGCATTTATTTTAATTCTAGTTTAGATATCTACTGCATTTCCCATATCGCAGAGCCTAGGGCGATATTTATCTGCAACTAGCACAGTTTTCTCCACTGCTTCTCTGTGAATCAGGATCTTCTGTTTCACTTTAGAGCAATAAAGATAATTGTTTCGATGAAACTTCCACGGCTTTCCATTCTTGTAAATCAGTAATCCCCTTGTTCCTTGGAGGTTTCTTCAATACATTTCTTATACTGAGTCACCAAGGATCGCATTGGAACAGGCTTCACTTGTTGTGTAGCAGGATTCCTCCGTTGTTGCTGGTTTCGATGCCCCAAAGTTGCGGCAAAATACATAGCATGATTCGTGCTGGTATCTCGCTTCTTGCCCACCTCGGTAGCGTGGTGGTAGTATGTCTACCTCAAGTTCAAGAGGTCCCGAGTTCGAATTTTGGTCAGGGTGAATTACCTGGATAAGTTATTTTCCGGGGTTTTCCCATATACTGGAAGACGAATGTCGGGTAACTCTAAGCTCTATGGACCTCGGGCTCATTTGAGCATCATTTCACCCATTCCATTCATCGTCCGATGTGTCTTAACGTTGGAGGACGTAAATTACAAAAAAAAGAAGATTATCTCGTTTCATACTTCGTGGATCTTACATTCGTCGAAAATATATGATTTGATGAAGATGTTCCCTGAAGTTATCAGGAAAATCCTTCATTATGCCTCGGATAGCCTTTAATATTCTTCTGTTATATTCTTACCTACGGAGCAATGAAAACTAAGTTACAAGGGTGGTAACGAGTGAAGAAATCATTAAGATTTTGTATTTGAATTTCTATAAGAAATCAATCTTTTATTGATTTCTTTTAACACCAAATCCATTACAATTCTTATCACACAACTTTGTACTGTGATCAGAATCAATCTAATAGTTCAAATTGAACTAACACTTAAATATTTTCAAGCAATTTAAAAGACCTCTTTGGCGTTCCAGAAAGAAAGAATTTTCTTTCGGTTTTTACATTAATATTATTTTCCGTCGTTATTATCGCTACCCATATATTACTTTTATATGATTGGCCGATTTACTACTACGTCACGTAATGCAATTATTACTAAGGCCAATCACAAAATTACATATATTTTTATAAAATTTTGTTTGTTTTTCGTTTCTAAATGTAGAATATTTTTAAACTTTTTAAATATAAATTAGAACAACTGTTACAGTTGAAAATGACACAATGTTAAACTTTATCAATAATATTTACTCTAATTCTACAGATGTATACAGTACACTTTCGGATGCGAAAATCTTCTATGAACCTCTATGTCCGAAAGTTTTCTTTTACGTATTTGTGTTCCGATCAAGTTCTTTAGCAGGATATTTTAAATAATTATATAAAGAAAGAAAACTGTTAACATAAGAAGTCAGAAAAGTAACATTTCATTAGCGATGGGCCAATACGAATTTTTCTGGATACGAGGGGGGACCCAAAAGAAACCGGACTCCGCGGGCGCTGCCACTCTTAGATGTAGTGCAGGGTTCTCACGATAGATGGTGTTAGTGGAGGCCTTAATGAAACAGCTGTGCATACGGCGTCAGTGTAGAGCTGAACGTGCAAGTGTGTTATTGTGTTTCTCTGACTGTTGGTGGGTAACCTCTGCGAAGTCGTTATGGCAACTTTAAAAGAACAAAGCACGCGCGCGCTCGCGATGGTGTTTGTGTGTGTGTGTGTGTGTGTGTGTGTGTGTGTGTGTGTGTGTGTGTGTGTGTGTGTGTGTAATTCTGTTTCCTGCTTAAAAAACTGCAATGGAGACATACCAAATGCTTCAGGAAGTTTTCCAGGAGGACGCTACGAGCCGCACACAGGTTTTCGGGTGGTTTGGGCGCTTTAAACGTGGTGAGATGTGTGTTGAAGACCAAGCTCGTTCTGCACGCCCTTCAACATCGCAAAATGAGGAGAACATTGAAAAGGTCCGCCATAAGATCAACGGGGATCGTCGCCAAACGTTCGACCAAATTTCAGCAGCGACAGGAATCACTCGGAGCTCATGCCAGCGGATTTTGAGGGAGCATTTGCACATGAGACGTGTTGCTGCTAAATTTGTTCCGCGCCTTCTCACACAGGAGAACAAAACCGTCCGTATCAATGTGTGTCAGGACTTGAAAACGGAGATTGCACGTGATCCAAACTTCTTGAGCAAAGTCATTACAGTGGATGAGAGTTGGTGTTACGGGTATGACCCAGAAACCAAACAAGCGTCAAGCCAGTGGAGGACTCCCAACTCTCCCAGACCAAGAAAAGCAAAACAAGTGAGGTCAAATGTGAAGACGATGATCATTGTCTTGTTTGATGTTCGTGGAATTGTGCGCATCGGGAATTCGTACCCCCTGGCCAGACTGTTAACCGGCACTTTTACTTGGATGTTTTAAGGCGTCTGCGAGAGGATGTGAGGAGGAAACGCACGGAACTCTGTCGATCAGGTGACTGGTTTCTGCATCACGACAACGCTCCAACACACATGGCCTTATGAGTGATCCACTATGTGGCATCCCAGAGGTGGTATGTCGTTCCCCACGCTCCGTATTCGCCGGACCTAGCCCCGTGCGACGTTTTCCTATTTGTACGAATGAAAAAACGCTAAAAGGGGAGTGTTATGACGATGTGGAGGCAGTAAAAACAGCTTCGAAAAGGGCACTGGACAGTAACAAACTTGAAGAGTTCCAAACATGCTTCCAACAGTGGGAAAAGAGACTTGACTAGTGCATCACATGTAATGGGGAATATTTTGAAGGTGACTTAAGTAATTTTATAGAAAGGTTCATCAATAAAGTTTTTTGACAACCATGCGGTTTCTTTTGTGTCCCCCATCGTACTTCATACCGATACACGATATTTATCACGATATCCAACAGTTCCATACCCGGTAAAGTCATTTCTACTTGTAGTTTCAATACAGAGTAGAATGTTGGGAGCACTGTGTAATGTGAATAAACTAAATTAGGTGTACATATACAATGAGACAAAACTTAACACCATCGTTGTGCAATTTGTTAAATTCTAAATTAGACATTTAAAATCAAAATGAGTTTTTGAAACAGTCCACTTTTATAAGTTTTTCTTAAAAAAATACTAGCATTTTCACTCTTTCGGGGTCAAGTCTACTTCTTTTTCAGTCACATATGAGTCCTGCTGTGCTAAATAGTCTTTCAGAGAAACCTGTTGCAGGTAGAATGCACAGATATTTAGCGCCAATTTGTTTTTTGCTTTGGTAATTTTGAATTTGTTTTCCAGAATCAAAAACACTAGAAAAAGGAGTTGAGAGATCCTCTTTGAGATATGCAGTGATTTCTTCTTGGTAACTGATAACTGACAGTTAATTTGAAAACCGAATATTTTGTAACATAATGTTATTGATGACATTTTCTCGGATTTTGCAATGTTCTATTTGCGGAAATAATATTTTGCAATTTTAAAATACGAAGTTGTTCTGAAATGTTTCCGAAATCAATATAAAATTACAGCAATCGTAAATAAAAGCTAGTGAGTTTCGTTGTTCATTTGTTGAAAGTTACTTAACAAAGTTTCAGCCATTTCGGACTGTCAGTTGGTATGTAGGGGAACATGGGGCAGGACAGGGTACTTAATATTTGTGCATCTATATTTCACATTTGAACATTTAAAGATTGTGTTCTGGTAATGTAAATGTGTTTATTATTGCATAATTACCTGAAAACATAAATTAAATAGACACTCGCAACAAATGGGAGTAGCTATCACGTCATAAACGAAATTAGTACATTTTCCTTGTTTTGCCCCATAGGTGGGGCAGTAAGGGGTATTATTTCTTTGACAAATTTTTTAGGCCTACCTTCCCATTTTGTTTAGCTTTGTGGCAGAGCAAGACGCCTTTTTACCGGTCTTTTATTCATTTATTCTTGTTTCGCATCCAATAGCGCTTTATTATAAGAGGATGTTGTTAGTATTGTGTTTTTCCAAACTCTCATGTTTTTCTAGTCTGCCTTTGGAATAGATGTGAAATTTTATGTACTGGAACTCCCGAAGCTACTGCAGCTTAGCATCACAATGTTTTCTCTCCCCATAGGTGAACCAGAGACAACGGACATCTCAGAAGTTGAAGGATTAACATCATCGGGAACTCCAGAAGAAAGCTCAGTATCTGTCGTTTTGGTCGGTAGGAAATCAGCATCATCAAAAATATTGATGTTCACATACCATATTCCTGTTTTTCTGCCGTACTCATTGTTGAGGCTCGCCTATAACTGACACTAAACAATGATGCAACCTAAAACAATTTCACGACTTTTCCAGGATTAAATCTAACCCAGGAGCGAATTTCATCCTCATAATATTTCATAAGTGGTGTCATGAAACATCTAGCGGCTGCAGCCTGTGAGAACATTTTTAAGAACATAATCAGCATTATCTCTTTTCTTCTTAACGTAGCGTTCAAGGGCTTTTGGAGGCACATGAAATTCTCTAGCTGCCCTTTTGTACCCCATTGAACCATCAAGTACAGCATTCACAGCCCTCTCCATTGAGACTAAAGACCTCTCCTGCCTCTGTGACTTCTTTACGTAATTACGCACTATTCCAAAACCACATGAGACATGAGTAGTAAATCATTTCAATAACACACAAAGAGTTTTACACCAGAGGCATAATGGGGTGGTACTCTATTATGCCCCACACATATTGCCCCGTAAACACAAGCTTAGGTTAATGTTTGTCGATGGTTCGATATTCAAAGGTAACTTAGCGGAAAACATGGATTCAGAAGTAAATTAAGTGTTATATTCCATAGTAATTATTGTTTATTATTTAAATATAGATATGATGTACCTACATGCCTTGAAAGAGATCAAGAATCGTGTTAAAACTGCTTCAAGCTGTATCCAACATACAACTCGCACATAACTGATTCTGTTATGGCAGCCAATTGAAATATACTAGTAGCTGTGACTTAGATGACGTAGATTTGGCAGATTCTGGTAGATTGTATCACCTACTAGAGAGAAAACGCGTATACCCCGTTCTGCCTCACTACCCCGATATACCCCATGTTCCCCTAATAGTCGTTTGAGAGAGTTGACGTGAGTGTTTTTATGAAAATGGACAAAACCGAGTATCGAGCTGGCATTAAATACTGATTGCCCAGGAAAAGAAGGCAAGCTAGAGGAATGTGCAAAGTAATCACTTCCGCTGGTTCCTCAGTGTTTATGCTCGCCTTCTGAGAATGACAAGGAGGGAAAGCTCGTTTAAAATACACAAGTGTTGTCACATAGCTCACCTATGCTACAACAAACATTAAATCTGGCAGCATGGGTGACATGCACACTCATACACTCATTTCCTAGTAAACAGATCCGCTATCGGAACAGACAAACACTTCAAGCTCTTCTCCCCTTCATATCTCTCTAGCTTTCTTGTCGTGGGCATACAGTATTAGATTATAAAGGGCAATATGCCTACGCAAATCAAGGTTGAGTTGGATTCTGTGTATGCTTTATTTTTTAATTAACGTCCTCGAACGTTAAGCCATATCGAACGATGAATGGAATGACTGAAATGATGCTCAAATTAGCCCGCGGTCCATAGAGCTTACAGTAACCCAACATTCGCCTTTCAGGATAAGGGAAAACCCCGGAAAAATCTTATCGAAGTAACTCACCCTGACCGAGATTCGATATCGGGACCTCTTGAACGTGAGGCAGCCACGCTACCCAGGCGGGCTTCTGTGTATGGGGACTCTCCACCATCATATACCTCAGTGAAATTTTGGGCAGCTGAATTTAAGCGTGGCCTTAAGAGCTTGGGAGACGATAACCATTCAGGAGGTCCAAAAACTGCAACTGCCGACAAAAACATCACCAAAGTTCACCAAATGGTGCTAGATGACCGCCGAATTAAAGTGAGGGAGATATCAGAGGCTATGAAGATGTCAAAAGAACGTGCTTGTCACATATTAAATAAACATTTAGACATGAGAAGACTGTCCGCACGTTGGGTGCCGCGGTTGCTCATGTTGGACCAAAAACGTGTTCGAATGAACATTTCCAACGCTCTGTTGGCGCAGTTCAGGTGCAATAAATCCGAGGGTGGGCGCCGATTAATTACTGTCAATGACACGTGGATACACCATTATACATCCCGCCTCGGTAGCGTAGATGGTAGCGTGTCTGTCTCACGTTCAAGAGGTCCTTACTTCGACCTCGGTCAGGGTGAGTTAACTGGATAAGGTTTTATCAGGGCTTGTTCCTTATCCTTCAAGACGAAATTCGGGTAACTTAAAGGTCCATGGACGCTGGAATCATTTGAGCATCATTTCACCCAATTCATTCACCGTACGATATGACTTAACGTTGGAGCACGTAAATCACAAAAAGAAAATACACATAATTATACACCTGAAACAAAATTACAGTCCAAACAGTGGTTTGTAAAAGGGAAACCGGCAACAAGAAAGCAAAACTGTTTTTCTTTTCGGCTGGGAAATTGATAGCAACTGTTTTTGTGATAGTCATGGATTTATTTTAATCGATTATCTTCAAAAAATCATTAAAATCATTACAGAAGCATACTATGCATAATTACTTGACAGGTTGAAAGTAGAACTTGCAGAAAAATTGGCCACACTTGCAGAAAAAGAGAATCCTGTTACGCCAAGACAATGCACTGTCCATACCTCAGCGGTAACAATTGCGGAAATCCACGAATTACAGTTTGAACTGCTTGACCATCCGTATTACTCACCACATCTAGCCCCAGGCGACTTCTTTTTGTTCCCTCATCTGATAGCTGCGCTCGAAGGACAGAGATTTTCGTCAAATGAAGGGGCAATCACATTCGTGAACAATTATTTTGCAGAGAAAAACGCTGAGTACTATTTGGACGGGTTACAGAGATCAGAATATCGATGGGAGAAGAGAGTAAAGTTACAAGGAAACTATGTTGAAAAACGCCGAGTACTATTTGGACGGGTTACAGAGATGAGAGCATCGATGGGAGAAGTGATTAGAGTTACAAGGAAACTATGTTGAAAAGCACTGAGGACTATTTTGGAGGGAGAAGTATGTAGAGTTACAAGGAGACTATGTTGAAAAACGCCGAGTACTATTTGGACGGCTTACAGAGATAGGAGCATCGCTGGGAGATGTGTGTAGAGCTACAAGGAGTCTATGTTGAAAAACGTCGAGTACTATATGCACGGGTTACAGAGATGGGAGCATGGCTAGGAGAAGTATGTAGAGTTACAAGGAGGCTATGTTGAAAAACGCCGAGTACTATTTGGACGGGTTACAGAGATGGGAGCATGGCTGGGGGAAGTGTGTAGAGTTACAAGGAGACTATGTTGAAAAACACCGAGTACTATTTGGACGGGTTACAGAGATGGGAGCATTGCTAGGACAAGTGTGTAGAGTAACAAGGATACTATGTTGAAAATACGCCGAGTACTATTTGGACGGGTTACAGAGATAGGAACATGGCTGGGAGAAGTGTATTGTGTTACAAGGAGACTATGTTGATAAACGACGAGTACTATTTGGACGGGTTACAGAGATAGGAGCATCGCTAGGAGAAGTGTGTAGAGTTACAAGGAGACTATGTTGAAAAAACGCCGAGTACTATTTGGACGGGTTACAGATGGAGGCATCACTGGGAGAAGTGCATAGTGTTACAAGGAGACTACGTTGAAAAAACGCTGAGTACTATTTGGACGGGTTACAGAGATGGGAGCATCGCTAGGACAAAAGTGTAGAGTTACAAGGAGACTATGTTGAAAATACGCCGAGGACTATTTGGACGGGTTACAGAGATGGGAGCATCGCTAGGAGAAGTGTGTAGAGTTACAAGGAGACTATGTTGAAAAAACGCCGAGTACTATTTGGACGGGTTACAGAGATAGGAGCATGGCTGGGAGAGGTGTATAGTGTTACAAGGAGACTATGTTGATAAACGACGAGTACTATTTGGACGGGTTACAGAGATGGGGGCATCACTGCAAGAAGTGTGTAGAGTTACAAGGAGACTATTTTGAAATAACGCCCAGTTCTATTTTGACGGGTGACAGAGATAGGAGCATCGCTAGGAGAAGTGTGTAGAGTTACAAGGAGACTATGTTGAAAAAACGCCGAGTACTATTTGGACGGGTTACAGAGATGGAGGCATCACTGGGAGAAGTGTATAGTGTTACAAGGAGTCTATGCTGAAAAAACGCCGAGTACTATTTGGACGGGTTACAGAGATGGAGGCATCACTGGGAGAACTGTATAGTGTTACAAGGAGTCTATGTTGAAAAAACGCCGAGTACTATTTGGACGGGTTACATAGATGGGAGCATTGCTAGGAGAAGTGTGTAGAGTTACAAGGAGACTATGTTGAAAAAACGCCGAGTACTATTTGGACGGGTTACATAGATGGGAGCATTGCTAGGAGAAGTGTGCAGAGTTACAAGGAGACTATGTTGGAAAAACGCCGAGTGCTATTTGGACGGGTTACAGAGATAGGAGCATGGCTGGGAGAAGTGTATAGTGTTACAAGGAGTCTATGTTGAAAAAACGCCGAGTACTATTTGGACGGGTTACATAGATGGGAGCATTGCTAGGAGAAGTGTGTAGAGTTACAAGGAGACTATGTTGAAAAAACGCCGAGTACTATTTGGATGGGTTACAGAGATAGGAGCATGGCTGTGAGAAGTGTATAGTGTTACAAGGAGAGTATGTTGATAAACGACGAGTACTATTTGGACGGGTTACATAGATGGGAGCATTGGTAGGAGAAGTGTGTAGAGTTACAAGGAGTCTATGTTGAAAAAACGTCGAGTACTATTTGGACGGGTTACAGAGATAGGAGCATGGCTGGGAGAAGTGTATAGTGTTACAAGGAGACTATGTTGATAAACGTCGAGTACTATTTGGAATGGTTACAGAGATGGGGGCGTCACTGGGAGTAGTGAGTAGAGTTACAGGGAGACTATGTTGAAAAAAGCTGCAACAGTATGTTGTATCTTTATTAGGCCAGATTCCTTTTAGACCACCCTCGTGAAATAAAAATTTTAGAATCACCACCGAAATATTACAAAATAGCGAGCGAATCATCTCAAGTATGGTCCGATGTCATCACATGCAAGTATTGAAGAGCAATGTTATACGAAAGTCTGTTCTCTATGGTCAAACAATGTAAGAATTTCACAAAGCGTTTAAATGTGGACGATTATTTCTTGGCGTGCATTAAGGATTTCTGAACTAAGTTAAAAAATGTAGCTTTTGTGTCATGAAATAACTTACAGGAACAAAAAGTGTTACAAGGGTTTAAAACTTAATCTACTTTAATTATCAACTCGGCCATTCCGACCGTCCCAGCTCCTTCCACCGTCAAAGGGGACTTATTATAGAAGCTTTCTCGATGATTAGGCAAGGAATGTGTGAGGTAATTGAAATTAATTAATTCGACATTAAAAAGCTAAACGAGCCAAGTCAGGTAATATTGAGTTTGCTGTTATTTGGAGTACGCGTGCTGAATTCTTGGAAAAATAACACCTCGTTCCTCCGGCCATGCTGCTTTGCTTTAATTACTCGAACATATTGTACGTAAATAACAAACAGATTAAAATGTTAAAATAGAGGTATGCTGGACAGATATTTTCTCTGAAATTTATTTATTTATCACGAATAAATCTAACTGCTTGCCTGAAGCCAAATGAAAACACAGAATTTATTAAAATCGTTTAGATAACAGCTGCGGCCAAGTTATAATAGAAAATTCAGCAATAAAGCCAGAGCAATGCAAATATAAGCTAGATATGTCAACCAAGTGTTTAGAAAGAATGTATGAAGCACTAGTTGTATCCAAAATGCTGTATGCAATGGAAATCTGGGGAGGGGGCACAGAGGTAAACAAAGCGGTAGACTAAAACTAGAGAAGGTTTTGTAAAGAGCTACTAGGCTTACCAAGATCAGCACCTAAGGAAGTAGCTTTAGTAGAATTAGGAAAGACAAGAAGAAATGAAATAATAATGAAAGGAACAATACAATTTTGGAATAGGTGTTTGGCCAAAGAAGAAGGGGAAATTATGAAATTATGCATGAGAGAGCAAAAATGATTAGTGAACTCAAATAGTTGGTGGGCAGATATAGGAGGAATTATGGAGAAAATAAAAATGGGAGATACATGGAGATTAGAGGAAAAGAATACAAGCCATGTAGATCAGCAACATGCATAATAGAAGAGTGAGTGAGTGAGTGTGTGGTGTTTTAGGGCCCGTCGACAACAAGGTCATTTGAGCCCTGCATAATAGAAGATATAGAAAGACAGGAAATATGGGTAAGTCTAAAAATATGACATCATTACAATTTTACAAGCAAATAAAAAGAAATTGTGGGCGAGAAGTATATGTAGATTACTGCAATAGGCAAGAGAGAGAAGGTTTAGCACGGATGAGAACAAGGACAATATTTCTAAGAGGGGTAAGAGGTAGGGTAAAGAGAATTTGTGAATCGTGTGGGGGAAAAGAAAGCATATAACACTATGTAACAGAATTCTAGGAGGTCGCAATGTGGAGAAAAAGTTTGGGAAGAAAAATGGGAGAAAGCAGAGAAGAGGATAGTAGCTATAAAATTATTAACGGGCAGGCAGGAAAAGAAGGTTAGAAGTATTGGCGACTTCTGGCAAAACGTAAAAGAAAAATGGGCCAGAAACGTAAAGAATATAAGAAAGGAAGACAGGAGGGAGGAAAGTGACTAATTAAGTAAAAAGGAGGCATGGAGGTCAAGAGCTACCTGGCAGAGGAAAAGACCAGGGTGTCATGTAAACCAAGGTAGCAACTAGGTGAAGACAAATAAATGTAACCAAAATTTGCGCAGGTAGCGCTCAACCTCGTTTTTCAAATCATCGTCGGTCTGGGAATGTGTCCCACCCAGGTGTGACTTCAACTCAGGTGACAGATGATAATTACTAGGTGCTAAGTCTGGACTGTAGTGGGGATGGGTGACGATGTCCCATCAGAATGTCTACGGTGAGCATTTTGGGGCCCACCTTGCACACACCTTGCGATGATGCAAATGTTCGTTCAAAATCTTGTCATTCGTTTCCTTACTCACTTCAGGGATATGTTGGCACAGCTTGCGAACTGCCACACGCCGAGCTTTAAGCATTTCTTGCTCCACTTTTGCAAAGGTTTTGCCAGAAACAGAAGTCCGACCAGAAAGCTGTTCGTCATGAACGTTTGTACGTCTGTCTTTGAACTCTCTGACCCACTTTCGCACGTTTTGACGTCCATACACTATAGCTCATAGACTTCGCATAACTGATGATGAATTTCAGTGGGGGTAGTGCCCTTGGCACTCAAAAGCGAATCGCTGCATGCAACTCGCATTTGGCAGCGGAAGTGATAGGAAGCTCCCTCGCAAACGGCTGCCTATCCAGGACTAATGGTTGCAAGAGATTCGCTGTGGTGCGGACTAGAAGGTGAGAAACCAAGCTACACGTCAGTGTTGTCTGATCTCGCGTAATAGCGTTCCTCACGGTCCCAGCGCCTTGGAGACCTTATTTTAAGGACATGCCTAGTATTTCATTATGTTTGAAAGAAGTGTTTTGTTTGAGAATCAGCCATTTTGTTTTAAAATTAAATATTCGTTTTATGTCTTTCTTATCTGGTTCCTACCCTGGACCCTTCATATAATAATGCACGTGTACTGTTAGCCATTTGTGAGATACCCCGCATTGTTGCTTTTCTAATGCTTACACTTTCCACAGACGTATAGTCGTTATTCTTTTATTTTCATCTCCTTTGTTTTCTCGCAGTCATGCAAAGAGAATGGAATTTCAAAGCCATGAGCAGGAAATTCGTTGTGTTTATTTTTTATTAATATAAATAAAAACAATAAACGTTTGAAATAATATTTTGACAAGCGTGAGTTGAGGACGTACTATGAGTGCAACACGTCTAGCGGTGATAAGCGTCAAACAAGAGTAAACAGGATAAAGAGTAAAGTAAGGGTCCTTAAACAAGAGTATCGTATCTCTAACATGTGATAGCTGCCTTGTTATTTAGTTATAGCAGTTATCTTTCAAGTGAAAACCTCTTTACGTGCGTTTAGTGCTTTTTGTGCGTAGTGAATTAAACTGAGCCATCACGCTAGAATATGTGGCATTCATTCGGGTGAAGTCGGCTCGAGTCGGCTCAATTCGAACTGACCCCCTACACTCATTCCTTATTTCAGTCTTATGTTGTCCATACCGCTATACACCGTAGATTTTCTGTCGCACTCAACAGCGTATCAACTACACGAATCCAGGTATGCTTTAACATAGGAGATACGTCCATAAAGTATGTTCTGTTTGGTAATAAAATTAAATTGTGTACAGATACAGAAATAGTATTTATTGCACAAAATTCTACAACTCTTAAGCTACTTTTCCACATAACTGCCGAAATGTTGCAGGCATTTGTCATAGCGAGGCACCGTTTTCATAGAAGTTTGGCACGTATGAAATATTTTCTTTCAGCTCTTCGTCATGTTGGAGTGTTCACCGCCAAGGAAAGATTTGAGATAAAAAAAAAACAGATGAAATTCGCTAGGAGAAGTTCAGGGCTGTACGGGGGTGTCCAAACTCGTCCCAGCCAAACCTCTGCAGGATATTTTTCGTCACATTTGCAGTGTGTGGTCGTACGTTGTCCTGAAGAAACACAACACCTTTTGACATCGTAAATTTGGCGATAAATTTCAATTGGTTTCACTTTCCTAGCATTCAGAAAAGGAATGACAGATCTGACTTCACAAGCGGCGGGATTTTCAACCAACACCGATTTTGTAAACAAGCACAAGAAAGCGTACGTAGCTGACAGCGATCTCACAATGGTGCACGTTTCTTCTCCTTGATACAGAGCGTTTACCGCGCATGTGTGGAACTGCGATCGCAGCGCTGCAGCGGAGATCAATTTAAACAGAACTTACTTCCTGGATGCCCCTTGTAATTCCAATACTATGAAAAGTTCAGAAACCCTACAGGACTTTCATTAAAAAAATAATTGCCTTAGGGCCGTTCTTACAAACTTCTGTCAAGTGCCGCTAACCGATCCGGTCGGATAACCTTCTGTCATTTAACAAGTTGAATTCCTCTTTAAACAATAATAACAGTCAAAAGGAACAGATAATATCACCGAAGTTCGGTATTTGAATAATTAAAACCACAATAACGAAAAATAAAACGAGTGTGTTAATTCGAAACAAAAGTGTTGTTTCATTTAACAACTGGTTAATTTTATTGACAATTTCTCTTTATTGTGAGTAGTAAGACGTATAACATCATTAAATTAAAGGTAATTACACGTAAATAATAAAATTATCACGTATTAAAATGATGTTCTGCGTTTATTTTCATTTACAACTTATAGGTTATGTTTTTCCACATACTGAAAAACCGACCGAGGGTCAAAGGATTTGATATATACATTTAATTTTTATTGAAAAAAGATTTAGGTATATATTACTTAGTTTGGAAAATAAGCATTTAAAAACAAAGCATTGGACAAAAACATCGAACAAAAATATTTGAATTGAATTGAAAATGTATTAATATCAGTATCGTCGCGAACCCATTATTTACGATAGCGCTGCGCACGGGTAACTGTATACTCCATGGACCCTGGACTCATTTTAGCATCATTTCACCCAATTCATTCATCGTCCGATATGACTTAATGTTGGAGTACGTACATTATAAAAACGAACGCTGTTTGTTTTGTGGTCAACGACCTTGGAACATTGTAATTGTGTATGTGATGTAATTCTGCTACTCTATGTGTATTTCTACGAAAATAAAGAAACTTCTGAATTTCTGAAGCTTGGAATTTTAATTCTAAGAACCCACAAAGTCACAGTATCAATTGTGACAAAATATTTGAAATGAATAGGACATGTAATGAAATATGTATGAACGTGTAATAAAATATGGAGCAATGAGTATATGTACGGATATGTAATAGCATGTGTAAAATGTATACGTAACCAAACATTTCCAAATATACAAAAAATATGCAAATAATCAAATGAGTATCATATAATTACGTTATAACATATGTATGCACTTGTATCTTTATTAAAAATAAAAATGCAATGAAATATGTGTATCAGCAAGAAACAAAATATGAAAAATGATTATGAAATAGCATATATTTTAATATAAAAATAAAATACATGTAAAACAGTATATTATGTGATTTGATTTTGCTTCCTTGATACATCCTTTATGCATAACCCTCTTCGCACGGTCGCAAGTCCGTGGTCATTCAGTTGTTTCAGAGGATTTTCATTTGCGAGCTCACTTAGTGTAAGGCATGAAATGTTTAGCTACAACTGGCCTGTTTGAGTGTCAGCATTACATTTTTAAATGTAAAATAATTTATAATTAATATTTTTTAATTTTTCACTTCTGTCGTGTGTTCTTTAGCACACACAATTTTTTCATATGGTTACTGTTGTTATTGACAAATAGCCATGGAACGTTACTGCATCCAGCAAGGGGTAAAATTAGTGAAAATTTCTTATCACATAAAATAAGACCTGAAGATTTCCTGGTGACGAATACGCTCACTTTCTTCTTGGGCAGCAAGCCAAGGGAAAAGACGATTGGATATCAACGTTTCGGAAGTGTGCATCTCTCCAATCAGCAGGATATTTATAAAACGTTATAACCACAAATGAATCACTGGATAAAACACGACTATAAACAAAGACAAAACACTATCAAAATTCGCATTACTGAACAAAATACTATTCGGTAAATTAAATGCAAATACACTGGCCCACAGAGCTTTGTCTATCTCCGATCCCAGCCACTTAAAACAAGAATTACAGCATCTGAGACTCACTTTCCGACAAAACGGCTACTCCGAATATGACGTTGAAGCCTCGATCATCAAAGCTAGGAAAGGGAAACCTGTAATACAGCCAGCGTCAGATAAACCTACTGTTACAGCCTGCATCTCGTTTACAGACAATCTATCCGACAGAATCAGCAGAATTCTCGCCAAATACAACATCATGGCTATTTTCAAGCCACCTCCGAAGATTAAAAATCTGTTGAGACCAGTGAGAGACAAACTGGACTTTCAAGTTCCGGGAGTGTACCGTGAATGTGGGACACCGTATATAGGATAAACTGGAAGGACAATCGCTACTAGAATAATCGAACATGAACGGAGCATTCGTTTAATGCAACCTGAGAAGTGCGGGCTGGCAGAGCATTGTTTTGATAACGACCATAGAGCCAATTTACGGGAGACGAACATCTTGGAAAAATGCAATGGTTACTTGGAGCGGAGGATTTTTGAGGCTTTGGCGATTTCCTCTGAAAAGAGCACACTTAGTCCTGATGCTATATTTCACTTCAGCTCCTAGTGGAAACCGGCCTTTAAAATGAAATCCGTCGAATTAAGAAGCAATACAGCTTCAATACAACTTGATAATCTAGTTAAGTTGTTACGTTTCTTTGACACAATGTTCTATACTCACGCCATCCACTAACCTGGCATTTATTTTACTGAAAACAGTCTTTTGTTCAGTAATGCGAATTTTGATAGTGTTTTGTCATTGTTTGTAGTTGTGTTATATCCAGTACTTCATTTGTGGTTATAACATTTTATAAATATCCTGATGATGTGAGAGATGTACACTCCCGAAACGTTAATATCTAATCATCTTTTCACCTGGCTGTCTGCCCGAGAAGAAAGTGGGCATTTATTAGCTCAATTGTGATTTATTTCAGTGGGATTACTTCTAATTGGGATATGTTAAATCTGGAGTTTGTGTCAACAAGTCAGAAACAGTAAATGATATTTTAACATCGCGCGTGCTATTCGTGAAGTTGGAGCTAATTTACGTTCTTCCGTCAATGAAAGTTGGGCCAAACGTCTATGCGCATCCCAACCAAGTCGCTCCGGTCACTTAACTTATGTTCTCTTCCACACGTAATGACTTTAACCCTCCGTTACACGCGCTGCGGAATGCGAGTCCGCAGTTTTAATTTTCCGTCAACAATTAATTAGAAAATCAAGGTTTCCGTTAGCGGCATTTTCTACCTTTCCCCCTAACCTTATCGAATCACTTCCAATAATTAGACACAGTCATTTCTGTCTCAAGTTAGTCCATGTGCGTGTACAGGGGGTATATAAATGAATATCAGGGTTTTAACTCTTTATAATATTTATTACATTAAACTTACAGTTATAAATTGTATGTCAAATGAAGAAACAAATCAAACAGTTTTGTTTGTTGGCACCAGTGCGCATGTGCGTGCAATGTTTCTGCCACAATCCGCTAGACCGCAGTAGTAGCGACTAGTAAACAGAAAACGTTTTGTGTTCTGCAGTTTGCAAAGATCGAATCTGTAGTTACTGTGAAATGTGCGTTCTGCATTAAGTTCGGTTGTGATCTTCCTAGTGATAATAACATTCGTAGATGTATCATCAGTTTGAAGATACCGGCTGCCTTTGTAAAGGGAAGAGACTGTTGAGCGAGTGAGAGGGTCATTCACTGGTAGCCCAAGGAAATCAGTCCGGAAGGCTAGTCGTGAATCACAAGTTCCTGTGTCGACTTTTTGGAAAATTGTAAGAAAACGCTTACGGCTACGTCCTTACCGTTTACAGTTATTACAGCCTCTAGAGCCAACAGACTACGGATTACGTGCCAACTTCGCAAACGACATGTTGTTTCATGACGATGACGAGTTTATGGATCGTGTTGTCTTCAGTGATGAATCGACCTTTCACCTTAGTGGACATGTTAACACTCATAATGTGCTGGGGCTCAGAAAATCCGCACGAGATGGTACAAATGCAACGAGATTCCCCTAAAGTGAATGTTTTAGTGCCACATTCCGGCGAAAAGCTTATGGGCCTTTCTTTTTTGGTGAACCTACTGTAACTGGCACTTCTTACCTTGATACACTAGAGCAATGGCTCTTCCCACAGTTGGAAGAAAATGAACCACAGAACCTCATGTTCCAGCAAGATGTTACGCCACCTCACTGGCATAACGAAGGACGCGATTGGTTGAAGGTCACTGTACTCGAGCGCTGGATAGGCCGCAAGGGCCCCAATGACAGAGCTTGCTATGCATGGCCTCCGCGTTCTGCTCATCTAACGCCATGCGATTTTTACCTTTGGGGCTTCATCAAGGATCGGGTGTACGTGCCTCCGCTACCAGCTGACCTCCCAGAATTAATAAACCGGATTGAATCAGCTGTACTGCTACAATTACTGAATACACACTTATCAACGTTTGGAAATAACTCCGCTATAGACTTGATGTGTGCCGTGTGACAAAGGGTAGTCACATTGAACATTTATAAGGTTCTTGGTAAAACTGTTTGAGCTGCTTTTTCATTTGACATATTATTTATAATTTTAAGTTTAAATAGTAAAATTTATAGAGAGTTAAAACCCCGATATTCATTTATATACACCCTGTATTCTTCTGAGTCACTTCCATAATCTACTCTTTCAATTCTGTTACCATATTAGGCTGGTGAGGAAGCTTTCTCCCTTGTAATATTACATAGTATAAATCATAATCTCTAAAGAGCTTTTATTTACTTATTTAGAAAATTAATTTATCGTAAATGAAGGTCATTGAGCTAAATACTTCTAGAAGTGTTAAGAAGTGCGTCTGGGGTACATTGCGTTTCGTGGAGTTGTGTGAAATGACAGTAATTTTTTTTTTATCTTGTGACTAAACTTTCAAAGCAACTTTATTGTAATGGGCACTTCATCATCTAATTTTTTAATACACAAAAGAAAGTGTATGTTTCTTTAAGGAGCACTTTTGATAAAAAGCCTTAACATGAAACAAACATTCAAGATTTTGAAACACAACACGCTATACATTTGTTGATCAATGTGTGCATCGATCTTGGGGGAACAGTGGGAGATGCAACACTATTATGTATTTAAAATGGGAAGAGTTATCCACTGTAGCGAATCACATACGTTAGGGCCTTCACCGTTGCCACTTCGTTATCTCAACTCTTTTATATCTCCCTCTCTCTCGCACACTTGCAGGTGTTCGTGCCGCTAGACGTAAGGGAACGCAACTGAATTCTACAAAGCTTTATAATAATGCAGTTGGTGCAATCACAATTGCAACATGAATATACGCACATGACGAGAATGTTTTAAATATTTATTTTAAAGTTAATTATAGTGTATGAATTACTTATTTTTCTAATCCAACGAAAACACCATTGGTGCATCCGTATAGTTATGACTGTTACTTACGGTAAGAGATAATTCGTCATTGTCATTGTCTTCATCGTCTGAGTACTGCAAATTTATGATGATAGGTTCCAATGTCCCATTGTGTGCTATTTCTTTCCAAAAGTCGTCTGATGTCTCACACAGTTTTCCAAGGTGTTGTTGTGTTCCTTGTCAATTTCTTCATGAATAAGTCTTTCAACGTCAGACAGTTTAAAAAGATTATTTCTGTTTGCAACATAGTTTGTGCCCACATTAACTCCATTGGATTGTTCTAGCATTTGTAAGGGTTGGGGGGAGGAGGATGGTGTCTCATTGATCCAGCTGATACAGATTTTCATGGAAGAGTAACTGATTAATGCTGCTTTGAATCCTAGAGGAAATAGAGATTACGAACCATTCATAAACAAAGATATAATGTGATCTGACACGTTCTATCAGACTAGTAAGAAGTGTATCGTTTCCTCTCATCGAATTTAACAAACACATTGGTTTATTCAAAGTACATATTTCTTTTACCATTTCATGTCAAATGTTTACGTTTCAGTTCTAAGTAATTTCAAATATACGTTCACGCATACGTGCCAACCAATAATGATAATCAGTACAGTACTTACGTCACAATGCATTGTTACAATATAATGGTATCTACTTTATTTATTTGTATTAGGAAAACTATTTGAGCTAAAAATATGGGGTTTTACGGTTATTTGAAATATATTAATCTCTCCTTCCTCATGGATCAGTTTTTGCAAAATCTGAATTTTTTTCTTAGCGCGAATAGCATTGTGACTTTGTGGTTTCGTAGAATTAAAAGGCCGAGTTGCAGAAATTAAAAATCTCCTTTATTTTCGTAGAAATACTCTTATAGATTACAGCAGCATTATGTTACATACACCATCAGTCTACCAAGGTCGAGACTGTTCTCTCATTTCACAACACTTTCACACTCTGTTTACAACTGTCCTACTGGCGTGTCACAATCCCTTATACATCACATTCATGATTACCAGACTGTTCTCTACAAACACTAGATGTTTCTCGAATCAACAAGGCATCTAATGACGTAATCCGACTATTCTATCACCTTCCAGAAGTGTGAAACGCTATCTCGGCCGGCACGTCACTTATCTCAAACGCTATATTTATCTGCTTATGCAAGCTCGTTATTTACGTGAAACCTATCCGTCTGTTGTATATTTACGCCGAAATCTAATGCCCGTTACCGCGACAGTATTTATTAGAGATTGATTAATTTGGTGCTTGTCACACACCATATAGGGGGAATGCAATATAACAACACTGCAGAACTCCGACTGGTTGCTCACTTAGTAACGCTCAATGACAAACATCGTCCTATTTGAAACACATAATAGTGACTCTGAAGTGTCGTTTGATGCTGGTGGTGGTGCGTGTGACGACACTCGCTCTCTTGCTACTGTCCTTTTATGCAGGTTAAGACTGGTGATTGCTCTCTTGGCAGTTAGCCTGCAGATAGTTTGATGTGTATGCACCTGAGAGCGTAGTGTCCGTGCCGTGGCTGAGTAGTTAGACCGCTTGGCTCTCACCAAGGTGGCCTGTGTTCCATCCCAGGCTAGCGCATAATGGGATTTGTGGTGGAAAACACGTCGCTGGGGCTGATTTCTCCGGGACGTCCAGTTTCCCCCGCCATCTCATTCCACCGGTGCTCCATCTTCATCTCATGTGTCATCAGTGTCACCGCCTGCGGTGCCGTATGTAGTAAAAGTGGGCGTTAAACGCTACACATTTCACATTTGAGAGCATAGTGTGGAGTGGCCCGCACTAAACATTGTAATGAATAAGGTATCGTTTCTGTTTGATGTATCTCTAAATTAATACAGTTAAAATGTAAGCCATGGCTAAATATTTTGTGGAATTACGTAAAAATTCCCAATCTTTATTGCTAAACATGAGTTATCATCTGAACTGTTTCCCCCGGGCCGACCTGGCCAACTGCTAGAAGACCCAAATCCGAAGCCATCCATGGCCAGGTCATGAAAATATTCGAGGCAGATGAAACTTTTGTGACAAGAAGAAAAGCAGACCAGCGAGGTTTCCTACCAAGCTGTGCACCAAATTTGTGCGCATGGAACATGTCCCAGCATATCTATGCAGTCAGAACAGCAACCACCATGAATGATTTGCTTAAAATTGACAGTGAGAATCGTTAGTATGAAAAAATAAACTTTCTAAACAATTCTTCAACAGATAAATGCTTTAATATGTGTTCATTAAAACAGTCAAAGTTGTATGACCGTTGATGTCAGTGACCACAGTAAACGCCTTAGTGGTTTAAGAGTAAATTATGACTTATAATTATTTTCGCCAGTGATGCCCAAATGTATCATAATTGCGAATTACCTGCATTTTGTGAAAATATATATCGAAATCGTAACATTAAAATTGTATATCAAAGTTAGTAAAAATTAATGCGGACTCTCGGTCCGTGAGGGTTTAACGGTGGCAAAAAGATAGCGCGTGTAGCAGAGGGTTACTTATGTTCAAAATAAAAAATTAATAAACCTCTATCATTTATAGAACGTGTTTTAAGTTCAAATACCCTTTAGTTATCTTGCAATGCAGTAAGAAATATTCCTGATTCGCCAAAGAGTGACGTTTATATCAACAAACTGCTGATTGTATAGAGAGTGTTTGTTGCCTTGAATATCGACATTCCAGGCTTCGTGTTGGGTCCAAAGGAAGCAAATTTAGGTAATCCTTGAGGATTGTTTGAAGAAAATGTGGATAAATAGTTTAATGTTCAGACCCAAAGATTTAAAACAAATTCCCTGTCACAAGAAATTCCTTACTTGGCTTAGTTTTCGCTATCCTTGATTTTTAAAAAGATTCGAATCATTCTTATTAGTATCGAGTAGGGTGACACGGAGATCCCATTTCGGAAGGTCCAGCTTTAAATCCAGTTGCCAAGAAAAGCACTGGATTGGATAGTTAGAGTCAACAAGAAGAATTCAAGGCTCTGGCTGGGATTTGAACCACGGATCTCCTGGTTTCCGACCAGTCGCTCTTACCCATTGAGCTACCATGGCCAACGTGCCGTCCTGACATTAACTTCTCCAATTGACTCATATATTTCCCCGGTAAGCCACTCATATCCGTAACCATCTCGTATCTGAGATACACCGTAGGTGGCGACTTACTATCGCAATTACTTGAGTCCCAGGTTTCATCATTTAACTCTTATTATTTTAGTTAATTGATGGAAATAAAACATTTCTTCACGGCTACGGTTTTAGAGTCAACATGAAAAATTCATAAAACTGTCAGGACGGCACGTTGGATATAGTAGCTCAATGGGTAAGGGCAACTGGATGGAAACCAGGTGACCCGTGGTTCAATTGGATATTTTTTTAACACGATCCAAGTTTCTTCATAAGTTTAACGCTACAATTTGTTCATACTTATTCATATTTGTCAACTACTTTCTTATAATTAATATTGGCTATACTGCATTGTTCGACAGCAACTGTCGTGATTATCCTGGAATATTCATAGAGAGTTCGCAATTGAAAAACGAATTGGTAAAGTGCAATTTTACATAAGAACAGAATGTATTAAGAAGTCTAAAGAAATGTTTGGGGATAAATATCCTCATGACAAGATACCTACACTCAGTATAACTCAAGATTTCTAACGGTTGTTTTTGTTTCGGCCCTGAGAGTTGAAAAATGTTTAAATGTGTGGCTTAAGAATCGATATGGACATGTTTAAATAAATAAGAATGGAAACTGTTAAAATTCAATACGTCATGAAATGACGCAACACGTAAGTGATAAACGAGGGCTGTTCAATAAAAAGTGATCACAATTTTATGTTGACAGCGTACCTTTACTCATCCTCATAATTTTGATGGTCTTTCTCAAAATAGTCTCTCCTAAATGCGATGCACTTGTCCCAGAGTTTCTGTCAGTCTTCAAATATATGCTGGAAACCATTTCTGAGATATCCTTAAAAATCGCCTCCACAGCCTTCACCACTGCTTCTGATAATGGACAATGCCTCCCACGAAGACATTTCTTCAAGTTAGAGAATAGAAGAAGTGTCACATGGGGCTAAATCCGTACTATAGGGATATGCTCCAAGTTGATTTTTGCAATATATTCAGCAACAAAATTGGCAATATGTGGCCACGAATTATCGTGGTGCAGCATCCAGGCTGCTTCATGGAAATGTAGTCTTTTGCGCCTGATACGAACTTGCAATGTTTTCAGGACATCACTATATTATTGTCCAGTTACTGATGTATGTGCAGGTACAACATGCTGATAAACCATTCCATGAATATCAAAGAATAATATGACCATAATTTCCCCAGCAGAAGCAACCACTTTTGCTATTCTGGGGGGTTGGTGTTGAAGGAGATTTCCACACTGAGCTTTGCTGCTTGCTCTCAGGATCAAAATGATATAGCCACTTTCATTAGCAGTGATTAAGTTTGAAAGAAAATCCGGATCTTCCTCTAACATCAACTTTAACTGCATGATACCTCTATTGCAGCGGTAGGCGATACTGAACATGTCTGAACTTACCTGGTTCTTACAGGCGGAAACCAGGAGTACCCACAATGAAACTACTTCGGCATATTTGTTTCACATTAAGCTAACAGAAGGTAATGAGATTGAATTTTAGTGCGAAAAATTATGACCGTAAAAATTTATGATCATTCTTTATTGTACAGCCCCCGTATACTGTAAATTACGTCCTCCATCGTTAAGTCATATCGGACGATGAATGTAAGGGTGAAACGATGCTCGAATGAGCCCGGGGTCCATGGAGCTTAGAGTTACCCGACATTCGTCTTTCGGGATAAGAAAAAGACCCGGAAAACCCTTATCCAGGTAACTCGCTCTGACTCAGATTCGAACTCGGAACGTGAGGCAGACACGCTACCATCTACGCTACCGAGGCGGGCTATAAATGATATGCCCCTCAAAATCCAACCTCTGCGGTCCTCGTCCCGAGGGGTGGGTAACAGGAAGAAGGGAAATGACTGATTGGGTGATGTACGGTGGGGACTTGGTGTACCCCAGGACCGCTACGGCTGCCGAGAAGGCCCATCAGTAACCCCGAAAACTGGCAGAAGAGGCTCTGGTGTAATCTCTCGACTGGGTTCCTCTTCGATGTGGCAGTGTTCTTTCAAACGCCCAAACCATGGTCCACTTCGGTGTTTGACCCCTTTTATTTATTTTTCATTTCTTTTTCCTCCCTGAACACATGTCTGAAGGATGCCACGCGCACAAGGCGTAAGGGGTGACTGGGTAACGCGTAACTCCCAGCACCTGGTCATCCCGTAGGACTATGTTGGTATCCGCTGATAAAGGTCAGTCCCGGGGAGGGGCCATTGCATGAGCTGTTACACTCCTGAAGGCGATTGGGTCCCTCTGTCTTTTCACTGGGAGGTGTGACCGTAAGGTGAGTAAGGTCCAGGCCAGGAATCTCACCTAAGCCGGGGTGGCGCCCAGGATGTGAGCACGCCATCGGAGACGTTTGCAATGGTGGAGGATATTATTGCTATGCTGCATTCTATTAAACACCCAAAAAGTGTGAAGGTTTGTGTAAAGGAAGTAGTTGAGTCCGTTGGTCCTCGCTACTTAGTAATAACCAGAACAGAGGAAGGCAAGAACTTTCTGTCACTGAACCCTTTCATTATCCAAAAGGGTTTGGATAAAATAGCTGGTCCGATGAAATCATGTACACGATCAAGAAATGGCACGCTCCTGGTGGAAACTCATTCAGTCTCCCAGGCAGCTATCATATTGAAGGCAAACCTGCTGGGCAGTTACCCGGTAAACGTCACTATCCATAAAAGCTTGAACTCCTCTCGCGGTGTGGTCAACACCCGTGCGTTGGACGGTATGGCCAAGGAGGAAATTATGGAGAACCTAAAAGACCAAGGTGTGACGGCTGTTTACCGGGTACAGCGTAGAGAGCGAGGAGAGTTGGTTCCTACCCGTACCCTGTTCC
The DNA here is from genome assembly GCA_030765055.1 of Mantis religiosa. Taxonomy (NCBI): domain Eukaryota; kingdom Metazoa; phylum Arthropoda; class Insecta; order Mantodea; family Mantidae; genus Mantis; species Mantis religiosa. Next base: position 1,126,614 of record JAUKNK010000097.1, on the reverse strand, counting down.
TGACCTTTGATTGGGTAGATCTCCCACAAAGGATCAGAGCAGGCTATGAAACCATTGAGGTGCGCCCCTACATTGCAAACCCGCTAAGATGCTACAAGTGCCAGCGCTTCGGGCATACAAGTGCTCTCTGTAACTCTGCGCCTACATGTTGTGACTGTGCGATGACACAGCAAGATGGTTCGTGTTCATCGCCAGATAAATGTGTAAACTGTGCTGGGGAACATCCATTCAGTTCCCGAGATTGCCCACGGTTTGCTGAGGAAAAGGCAATCCAAGAGATCCGGGTGAAAGAGAAGGTTTCCTTCTAGGAAGCCCAGAAGCTCGTGCGTGCTCGTATACCATCCCTCCCACGGTCCGCCACTTACAGCTCTATGGCAGCTAAGCCGGTACCTAAGAGAGAGATCGCCACTCAGACCAGCAATATCGGTGAGGCAACAATAGCAGAGAAGATCATAATTCCATCACCATCTGCGACGCCTGCGAAAAGCACAGCCCAGGCAATGCCTTCGCCGCCTAAGCCTTCAACAGGAAGGAGATCGCCAGCACAATCACCGGCTAAAGCACCAACTTCTAAGACTGAGAAGCCGATCGTGTACGAAGCTCCACCCAAACAATTTAAGACCATCTACAAAAGGTCGGATTTCCTTAAAGACACCAGTAAACCTGCTGGTCGAAAGAAGAATCCTAGGGGCTCGAAAAGTTCCTCCTCCGAGGAGTCATCAGGTGAGGACTCTGAACGACGCTTGTCCTCCTCATCGGTCTCCGTGTCTAATCGATTTGGGGTCCTGGAACCGAAGTTCTGCATCGGAAAATGGGCCTCATGCGTGGAGGAAATGGAGCAGGAGGATCCGGACACTACAAGGATGGCTTCAAGAAAACGACTAGATAACCCAGACCTTAAAGAAGTCAGCACGAAACCGAAAAAGAAGGGAAAATTGGTTCAGTCACCTGCAAAGTCTTCATACCGTAGAATAACCCACAACTCCCTATTCCACCGTTAGAATGGCGATGCTACAGTGGAACATACGTGGGCTTAAGGCACATGGCCCAGAGTAAACTGAGTAAACATAATCCCTTAGTAATTTGCTTACACGAGACTGAGCTACGTCCTCATGATTCCTTCCACCTACGGCGGTATACTCACTTCAGGCGCGATCTTGCCTCTGAAGATGGCGTAACTGCGCATGGAGGCCCTATGGTGCTGGTCAGAGATTACGTATATGTAGACTATATACCGTTACGTACTACCATCCAGTCAGTCGTCGCACGTATAACACTGCCGACAATACAGTTGTTCGTCTGCAGCACCTACATCCCCCCTTCAGAAGACCTGTCAGCTACTGCGCTACAAGCTCTGATTTATCAGTTACAAACTCCCTTTCTGCTGGTGGGAGACCTCAATGCCCATCATGCTCTTTGGGGCTCAACTCGAGCTTCTGCGAGAGTTAGAGTTCTGTCAGACCTACTGGAAATTAATAACCTGGTTCTCCTGAACACCGGAGAACCAACGTTTCATTCCGATGCCTTCAACACCTTTTCGCATCTGGACTTGGCAGTATGCTCACCGCAATTAGCAGTGTCCCTCCAATGGAACGTCATCTCTGACCTCCACTCCAGTGACAACTTCCCGTGTCTCATTAGTCTCCTAGCACAAAACGTGTGTTCCACCCGCTTGCCAACCTGGCGTTTCCATAAAGCCAACTGGGTCCTTTACACCCATTTGGCAGTTTTTAGTTCTGAGGCGCACGCCTCTGTTAACGAGCTAGTAGAACATCTGAGCGAGCGTATACTTTCCGCTGCAGAACAATCTATTCCGCGTTCGTCTCACAATCCCCGCCGCCGTCCTGTGCCTTGGTGGATGGACGACTGCCGGAATGCAATCCGTGCTCGTCGGCTTGCCCTTAGGGTTTTCCAACGCCACCCTACGATGGAGAACCTCATTCATTACAAGAAAATGCGTGCCAGGTTTCGACAGGCAATTAAGGATTGCAAAAAGAAATCATGGACTGATTTTGTATCGTCTTTCAATCGCCATACACCCTCTTCTGTAGTGTGGGATAGGTTAGGGCGCGTGGCCGGAAAATCGACCCACATTCCGATTGGGTGTGTGTGTGTGGTGTTTTAGGGCCCGTCGACAGCAAGGTCATTTGGGCCCTGGTTTGAGACCTCCTTCAGGCGTCGTCGTCGATCCTTTGGACTTGGCTAACACCCTTTGTAGTGCTTTGGCTCACGTATCTAGCTCAGATCATTATGCACCTGAGTTCCTCTCCATCAAGCATCAGGTGGAATCCCAAGGTTTCTGCTTTCTTTCAAGAAACCTTGAAGACTACAATCGCCTGTTCACCATAGCAGAGCTAGAACATGCACTCTCATCTTCGCGAGCTTCTGCACCAGGACCAGACGGTATGCACGTTCGCTTCTTACAGCATCTGCCTCCCGACGGGAAGGAATTACTTTTTGAGGTCTATAACCGTATCTGGGTTGACGGCAGCTTTCCTGAGAAGTGACGGGAGGCCACCATCATACCCATTCTGAAAGCTGGGAAGGACCGCCATCTGCCTTCCAGCAACCGTCCTATTTCTCTCACCAGTTGCGTTTGCAAGGTGATGGAGCGCATGATCAATGGGCGGCTGGTGTGGTGGCTGGAAACTCACAACCTACTGACGAACATCCAGGGTGGTTTCCGCCGTCGCCGTTCCACAGTAGACCATCTTGAGTCTATGTCCACACATATCGTGAACGGTTTTCTGAAGAATTGTCAGACAGTGGGCATATATTTCGACCTCGAAAAAGCTTATGATACCTGTTGGCGTGCAGGTCTGTTACGCACCCTGTACAGCTGGAATATTCGCGGACGCCTACCCGTGTTCCTTGGGGAGTTCATGTCCAATCGCGTTTTCCGAGATAGGGTGGGCTCGGTTTTATCAAACCTTTTTATCCAAGAGGACGGGGTCCCACAAGGATCGGCACTAAGTGTTAACTGTTTGCTATTGCGATTAATTCTATCTCTAACTATGTTCCTCGAGGGATTTCATCGTGCTTATTCGTGGTTGATTTCGCCGTCTACTGTACTTCTCAGCGGATGCCGTTCCTAGAGCGTCCTCTACAGCAATGTTTAGACAATCTTCAGGACTGGAGCTCTAAGAACGGCTTTAGGTTCTCCACGGAGAAGACAGTCTGCGTTAACTTCTGGCGCCGCAAGTGTCAGCTACCACCCTTCCTCCGACTAGGTCGCCATGTTTTACCATTTGCCGATGAAACTAGGGTCCTCGGACTAGTTTTTGATAGAAGGCTTAGCTGGTCGTCTCATATAGCGCAGTTGAGGGCACGGTGTGAGCGTTCTCTAAATATCTTGCGGGTACTTATTGGGAAATCGTGGGGAGCTGATTGGGCAGTGCTACTTCAGCTCGTCCATCTGTGCTGTAGCTCTTAGACACGGTCCATAACTCTGGCATTCGTTTAGCTACTGGGGCATTTCCAACAAGCCCAGTTGTAAGCCTCTACGCCGAAGCGGCAGAACCCCTCTGCAATGTCGGTGGAACGTGTTGCTGGGGCACTATGGCTGTGGGTTATTTAGTCAGCCCTGGCATCCAAGGTTTGCACCCTTTACCGACACATTCTTTGATAACCATTATAGGAACACGCGGCTAAGCCCTAGGCCACCAGGTTTTCGCTTCCGGGAGCTTCTTCGGTGGCATGCCCTCGAGCTAACCCAGTTGCTTCCTCGGGGTGAAAGGGTGTACTGTCCCTGGCTGCGTGCTGTACCTGCCGTAGATCTTGGCATGGCTGCGCACAGTAAGTCCACAACCCCTACAAGTGTTATCCGCACTTTGCTTTTAGAATTTTTATCGGATTATCATGATTTTATTTCAATTTTTACAGAAGGGTCCAAGAGCTCTGCTGGTGTTGGATGTGCGTTTGTCCATGGGGCCGAACCCTTTACATTCTGCCTCCATGGCAGCACTTCTATCTACACTGCAGAGCTCCATTAAATATACCGAGCCATTTTATTGTTCGCCGCAGAAGGTTGGGCGACAGCCTTATCCTTAGCGACTCCCTGAGCGCCCTCCAGAGCCTGCCTGAGCTGTACCATCACCACCCTATGGTACAGCGTATCCAGGATGCCCTCCACTTTTTGCACGCCTTTGGTGTCAGCGTGGTGTGCGCATGGGTCCCTGGTTACTTGGGCCTGGAAGGGAACGAAATGGCGGATTTGGCGGCTAAGGTGGCAACCACAGTACCTAGTGTTACCCTACCTCTGGTTACCAAGGAAGACTTTCGGCTTGTGCGTAGGGCGGCGCTCTCGGGCTGGCGCGATGAGTGGTCTACTCTGCCTGACAACAAGCTGAGATCGGTGAAGGAGCTCCCGAATCCTTGGGCGACCTCCTGTCTTTTTTCCCGTCGGGAGGAAATAACCCTGGCTCGGTTGCGCATAGGTCATTGTAATTTTACCCACAGGTTCTTATTGAATCGTACCCCGGCTCCAGTTTACCCGCTGTGCGGTGCGGAACTTTCGGTACGACACATATTTTTAGATTGTTTTAGACTAGCACGTCTCCGCAGGTCTCTCTAACTGCGGGACACTTTGGCGGAGATCCTCGCGGATGACGAGACGCCAAAGTTTTAACTTTGGTTTTAGATACCCATTTAAAATTTAGACCCCGGCAATTGGGAATTTTACTGTTTTACTCCTTTTGTGGTTTTAAGTCTCCTTGTTAGTCTTTGCCACTCCATCGTGCGTTGGTTTCATCTCTATTTATGTAATAAGTTTTTTCACTCTTATTATTTTAGTCTTTTAATCCATTTTATTCTAACTAGCTTTTTAAGGGCGCTGATGACCCAGAAGTTGAGCGCCCTTAAACCCACTCATCCCATCATCATTATAAGTGATATCATGTAAATGTTTTATGATTGGTAGTTTTAAAAAATAGGATCATGTAATGTGTGATGTTGACCAGTAAAAACTAGGTTTGATTGTTAGTGATGGCATCGAGGGAAGGAAAAGTCAATCAAACAGCTAGGAAAGAAAGCGTCTTTTCACGGAAGAACGTTATGGCGGTCAAGATGCAAATTCAGTGCCGCGAAAGAGTAAAAGAATTGTAAAAGGGTTATTATCCGTTTTCTGCTTATTGTAATCAAGGTATAAAATACTATTGTCAAGTTTAATACGAAAAAATTGTATAAATAATATGAATCAAATTGAACATCTGGATATTTCAAAATTAAAAAGAATTTATTGGTATCGAAGTTTATTTAGAACATTTATCTTTTCTGCTCGCGACCACATATGAATATTAAGAGTTCTCATAGCTCACACTGAAGCAGATCCGGAGATTTTTTATGTACATCGATAAATGAAAGAAAACAGAGTGTTGAAGTAGTCGTCAGTAATATAGGTTATAAAAAACAAACTTCTAACTGGAAAGTAGTAGCTCATGGAGTACCCCAAGGTTCCGTGTTAGGGCCTTTATTATTTCTGATCTATATAAATTACCTCTCACGTTATATAAAGGACATTGCAAGCACAGTTCTTTTCGCCGATGACTCTCGTGTGCTGGTGACCAGTACAAATTTAAACGAATGTATAGTTAAAATGAATTATGTTTTGCACTGTATGCCATGCTGGTTTAAAGCAAACACATTATCTGTGCATCTAGGCAAAACAAAGGTAGTCAAATGTATAACTTGTCGTACGTCACATACTGATATAGAAATCGGGATTAATAATATGTTATTAGAAGAAATTGACAGCATAAAATTTCTGGGCCTTCAAGTGGACAGATGTTTAGATTCGAAAGCTCACATAAATTATATCTTACCTAAACACAGCTCTGACTCTTATGCTATCAGAGAGCTGGTTAACGTAAGTTCTATTGACACACTTAAATTAGTGTTTTAAGCATTCTTTAGCTCTATCATGGAATATTATTTTGGGGCAACTCAGTAGAAAGCAAAAAATATTTCTTTTGCAAAAGAAGGTTACAAGAATCATTACTAACACCCACAAAAGATGCTCCTGTTACGATATTTTTTCAATATTGAAGATATTAACGCTTCCTTGCATGTATATATCCTCGATCCTAAACTTCTTTGTATGCAATCGTGTCTTAATTGCGACAAATAATGTAATTCACAGAATAAACACTAGACAAAAGTATAATATCCATTATCCCAGTGCTAAACTTTCTTGCTTCCAGAAAGGTGTATATTATGAAACTATAAATATACTTGGCGCAATTCCTAATGTTCTTAAAGAAAAAATTGATAACATCCGTGCTTTTAAAAATGCTGTTAGAGAGTACCTTTGCTCAAAACCTTTTTATTTTGTACAAGATTATCTGAATGACAAATTATCTTGATAATGCTTCTGTGGTTCTATAAGTAGTATCTAACTATTCCAATGAAAAATCATTACTAATAAATATTTGATGTATGTTGAAAGTTTATTTTTAATGTACATGTATTTAATAAATAACAAGAATGGTATCCATTGCAAAAAGATTGAGACGTATTGGCATAAGCCAAGTGAAAGCTGGTTTAAAAAGTGTTTCATTTTGCATCATATTTAATTATCCCTGCTTTGTTTTCCATAATGCTGTTCATATTGCCTGTATACTATAATATGTGAGTTATCTTAACTTTTGTACATATATATGTTAATAAACTTTATACCTTTGTAAATGTTCAATGTTCACAAACTTTTCTGTCCACAAGTGAACCTACTGAACGCAAATCAATCTAATCTAATATAACAGATTGGAGTACCCGATCTGAACTAAAGCATCAGATGGGAGAGAAGTAGCAGCTCTCGGCTTCATCTTCTCCATCCGGGACGGCATCAGACAATCCACAACCTCAGCCACAATCCGGGACGATATCAGCTGAGAATAATCCAGTTCCCCACTCTCACTGCGTACTCTGAAAACACCATCAGCACCATAAAATTCTGCTACAAATGGTCACCGTAAGGCGGGGCTTCCAAAACGTCGTCTTCAAACATCGCATTCATAAACATAATTTCGCTCCAAATTTGTACAAGTAATGGAGAGTTAAAGGTTCAATTGTAAATGTGAAGAAGAATAAGCGCCTCCTAGTGAGAACTCTGCTGGTAGTCGACAGAATTTGAAAAAACAACGAGAAAACCCAATACATCGATAAAGAGATTGTCTCAGCAAGATTAGTAGGACATGTCATCGTGTGCTTACGAAAAATCTCAAAATTCGACCATTTAGTATCAGGACCCGCCTCCGTAGCGTGGTGGTAGCATGTCTGCCTCACGTTCAAGAGGTGTCGAGTTCGAATCTCGGTCAGAGTGAGTTATTTGGATAAGATTTTCTCCGGGGTTTTCCCTTATCCTGAAAGACCAATGTCCGGTAACTATAAGCTCTAACCTCTCTCTAACTTCTCCTCTAACATTCAGAGCAGCCACATGGGTCATGTCAAGAGAGGCACGAAGAAACCAGCAGTCAACGCCGCCACCCAGCCAGCCGAGGATGAACATCTTGCAACACTCCAGCCTGCTACCTAGCCGGGAGCATGCCAGTCGCCAGCGCTAGTCAGCCAGCCAACGCCGCCTCAACCACTGCACCGCCGCACGAGCATAGTGGTAATGGTAGTGCCTCGGGACCTCCATCACGAAACGTGCTTGCTGCAGCGCAGCAGCAGTGGCCGTCACCAATGAGGACCACACGCATCACCTCAGCCCGAGGTCGGACACCACTCGTCCGGGTGGAGCTAGCCAGCCACGCGGAACTGGAAGCTGCATTACCTAACGGCCTGCCCTTATTAGGGCGGGTGCTGCGCACCGAAGCCAACCGAGAGGACCCTCAAGTTCCCTGCCGCCGCTGCTGCGGGCATACAGCCGAGTCCTGCGCAGCCGAGCCGAAGTGCCACTACTGCGGTGCTTCCAGCCTCACCTCGGTCTGCACAGAACACGACCTCCGCCGACGCCGCCGCTACTGTGCCTCCTGTGGAGGGCACAGTCATTTCACTGGCAGGCTCTCTGCGCCCGGCATCCCTGCAGGAAGGTATCGCCTGCCACCCCAGCGCCGCCAACCACTCAGCAGCAGCTGAGCGCTCAGCCTCATCAAACTCATCATCAACAACCGCCAACTCCAGACTACACCACCAGTCAGGAGCAGCTCAGGGAGCAATTCCGGGTCCTAGAGGAAGCCATCTTCATTCTGAGTTCCTGGTCATAGCGGCCAAGCTGACCACCCTGGTGGGCCTCCTAAGAGAGCCCCAGACTACGCAGACAAATCGCATCACAACAGAGCACCAATCCATACACCGGAAGCTGGACGAGCTCACTACGAGCGTCAGGGGGGTATGAGAGCATCTCGTCAAATTTTTTTCTTACGTAACCCGATTAATTTCTCTCTTATGTTTCCTAAGTATTCAGGAACTAATTTTAAATATTTATCCATATATCACTAATATTGCAGTTGCAATTTCCTTGTGCAGTTTTTCGTATTTTGGTCCACCCCATTTGCTCTCGCTCCAGTTGTTTTCATCATCATATTCTCATCATATACTATTAAAAGTTAAAAGTGGCACTAAAGTCAATATCAAACCAGGGCCCTTTAACCTATGTGGTAGGAGATGTGGTCAGCATCTCGACACTCCTAGCCGGAAAGTTGGCTTTCATGACCAGGGCCGCCTACCTATCTCAATCTCCTCAATTCCTTAACGATGCTAGTGGGCACCGGTCCTATATCCGGGACTTAAAATAAGCCCCTCCAGGGGTGGAATCGAATGCGGGCTGCATTTCCTGGCAGGGAACGAAGGCTTGATTCCGCAGCCCAGTACGGCACGGGGCAGGAAAATGTACTGTTGCCTCCAAATGTTAACAAATAAATACCTTAATCCATTGTCTTCTCCGAAAACTTTGAAGGCAATGTGCTCCTAAACGCACCTATGCCTGGCTTTCCCATGTATTTCTCCTCTTGGTGGAATGGAACGGCCTCAGCGAGTTCACTAGTAGCCATATATGCTTGTACATTTTTTTGACATTGAGGTAGTCAAAAATATACAGCTTAGTTGCTTACATAGATAAACATTGGATTTAAATATAGAATATAAAAATATGTATCCATAGCAGTCGTTATAGTTTACAGACAAGGATAATTTTGTAATAAGGTAATATAATATCTATACACAAATACAATTAGACAGTTAAAATATTTTATTATTTTAAAATTTCAACCACGCTTTTATAGCTTATGCACCTAATCCCTTCCTTATATACTGTTTGTGAAAATTGCAACACCAAGAAGGAATCATCCGAATACTCACAACCTTGGTTCAAGTGTAGAAGAGTGTGGATGCAATAAGTGATTAGTTTTGCAGAGAGATGGGTACACATAGGCGGACCAAAGTCCTCGCTTGTCAGTCCGACAAGGTCAGTGTTGCGCCCATTGTAGTCAGTGCAGATCTGTTAAATAAGGTGGAAACAATAAAGAAAGTGCCAGTATGCCTCGCCGACGTCAAAAGGAGCCATATTGACATGTGACCGAGTCCGAACCGGGCAGAATAATCGGTCTCTTTGTCGTACCGTGACATTTCGTCTCGTATAGAGGGAGCATGCTGCCAGGACAGTGAAGCGCGAGTGGAAGCAGTGCATAGATGAAGGTCGTACGCAGCGAACAGCGGGAACTGGATCACGAAAAATGACCACAGACGTGATGACCTTCGCCTTGTCCGTATGGCAGACTTCATCCAGGGTTGGCTCGACGCAGGAGCACTACAGCAGGTGTGAAATTGTCTGCCTTATGGGTTCGTCACCATCTTCTGTAGGCTAAACAGGTTGCACTCGTGCCATTACGTCGGCTTCCATTGTCCAGAAACCACAACTTCGTCGGACTGTAGTAGGCACGTGAACATCGTCACTGAGGTGCTGAGTGGCACAATGATGAGTCCCGCTTCAGCGTGTCCTAGAGTGAGAGAGCGATAGGCATCCCACGGTATTTTGGTTAGCGCAACCTGGAGGGCTGAATTGTTGAGCGGCATAGTGGACAAATACCAGGTGTGATGGTTTGGGGTGCCTTTGGTTATAATAACCAATATTTCCTCTTACGAATTGAGGGAACTTTCAACAGCAACCGGTACCTACTGGTGACTGTAGAGGCTAAGGTACTTCCCCTACTTTAGGCATCTCCTCAGACCATATTTCAAAAGAACAGTGCCCGGCCGCATATTGTGAGGAATGTAGAAACCTTCTTCGAAGAGCTTGGCGTACCATTGCTTCCCTTGCCTGCACTTTCACCTGACATGTCGCCCATGAAGCATGTCTGGGATATGGTGGATCGGCACGTGATGTGTCATGGTCCTCCAATAACTAATATCACGGAGTTGTGGGTTCGAAAACAAACTGCGTGGAGGGAAATCCCTCAGACATGTATTCAAAACATTTTGATGCAATGCCACGGCGTATAGCAGCCCTAATTGCAGCGCATGTGGAGGCCACACTAAATACTGAATATTAGGGCTCAAAATTATGCACAGAATTGAAATGTTAACCATTTGCTACTTGCCATGTACCTAACATGTGGTATTAAATTCATTGAACTCGTGTGTTTCCTTCTTAGTGTTGCTATTTTCAAAAACAGTAGTGTATTTGATTTGCAGTGCAGAGCACAAATCAGCTTTTCAATGCACATACATTTAAACAACTTTCCATTAGGCATCAAATATAATTGATAATGACCGATTTTTAACATAGCTACTCTAAGGCAGCAGTCTTAGTTATCAAGGTTTCACTTGAAATCATTATGTAAAGCATTACATAGTTTTGTGGTTTCATAATAAACTTACAACATGTGAAGTATCCCCTATGCCCAACGTGGTTCGGAGTCCACGGTAAAAACTGTAGGTCCTCTCACCTCACCGCCATCTTCACTATCACCCTATCATCGGAGGTAATGGACACCGCCCTCTGGGTGCCTCCACCTGAGAAATGGGTCCGGTCATCACTTGGTGGGGTGAGGTTACCCCGAAGGCCAAGGTTGCCATGTGGGGAGTGTTAGTAACTAATAAACTTACACCTTTCTGAAAGTTGAAAGTAACCTGAAATAAAATTTGGTTCGGCCTTTTTGAAAAAGTGTTTATCAACTGAGAATGCCATTTGTATGGAAAAATTTCTTTCCTTAGTGACTCACTACACAAATTAAAAAGGATATGGGCAATTCGAAGCGAGCATGACCTTAAGATTTTATTGCTAAATGATTGTAACCAGAATAACGTTTCGTTTTAATGGAGTCGATAATTACATTTATAGGAGAGGGCTTAAGGCATCACTTTGAGGAAGCCGGTTTGTCGTATCTTTGGTGTTGTGGTGACTCTTACTAACTATTTCAATAAAATGTTATGCCATAATTTTGTTCAATATTGAGCATAATGGGTGGACGACTCCGATGGTTCTCGAGAATTTCACCATCACTTTCTTCTTGTCTAGTAGGTCAAAGGCTTTTTATAGTCTATAAAGACTGCGGAGTATTTTGGTTTTACAGTGACCACTCTAAGTGCTTCTTCCGTCTCATCCATGACGATCTTTACCGCTTGTAGGGTGCCTTTGCCTCACCTGAAACCGATTTGGCACTCTGATATTTATTTTCTGTTAGTTCCTTCAGTAGGTTTGTTAGTATTTTCATGAATATCTTGAAGGCGTTGTCTTCCAGAGAGATTCCTCGATATGAGTTGTGGTTATCAAAGTCTACTTTGCCTATGTACAGCACCATCACCTTCATTGTTATCCATTCATTCGGTAATTCCTGTGTCTGTGTACATATATTAAGAAGTTATGTCCACAATAGAATTAAGGTATCCGCGGTGTATTTAAATGCTCATTGCAGACGTTGTCTTCTAGCACTGGAGCTTTGGGTTTTTCGCCTTTTGAATGGTTCCTTTGATTTCATTTGGTGTTATCTTGGAGTTGTTTGCGCTTGTCGCTTTTGTTGCCACTGAGGGGAACGCTTATTCCTTCTTCTCCGTGTTTAGTATTTCCCGGAAATATTTTCAGCATTTATCGATTGGGATTCCTGTGCTTGTGCTTTACCTTCATTTCTTAGTGCTATGAGTGGGTCGGTTATTGCCGCTTCTGCTTCCTTCTTAGCCGTGACTTCCATATGTTCTGCTACAGTTTTCTTTATTTTCTATTTGTAGAGCTTCCTTTTTTTCTCGGCAGGTCCTTAGGTTCACTTCCTCCAAGTTTTTGCAATTCCACAGGACATGTAGTGCCTCCTTCCTGTTGTTGTAACATTCCTTGTTGAACCATGGCTGACCCCATCTGGTTTTCGATGGGTATTGGCAACACGCTGTTTGTTGTTTCCAATACTTCAATTGTGTGGCCTTTGGCTAGTAGCCATATCGCGTTGTCCACTTCTCTGTTCTGCTTTATGATAGATGTACCTATCTTCCTTGATAGTTTTGTCCAATTGTTACTTCCAATCTTTTATTTTGTATTTGAGCTATATATTATTGTTTTTATCGGGATGTGTCATATTCTCATGATATATTCTGTAAATAACTTTGTTTTCCCGGCAAACCCCTTGGTGGTCATGCTGGCACGTTGGACATGGTAGCTCAATGGTTAAGAGCAGCCAGACGCAGAACGAAAGATGCGTGATTCAAATCTCGCTGTGGCATTGAATACTTCAGTCTAACTCTACCTTTCCACTATTATTGAGAGTTCTGTAGTTGTTACGTTTATCATATTCTTTTGTTTATGTACATTTATCAGTTTTAAATACCAGGTGAGTCAGCTGGCCCTGTTTATATTTATCTATGCAATTGGCAGTTTATATTGTCTAATGTGAAAACAATGACCCATTTATCAAAAAAGTCGTTATTGCAGCTCTGTCCTTCTATTCGGTACTCTATGCACCCAGCATTAATACTTACTGCCCTAAATTAGGACCAATAAGTTGCGAAAAGCTTAAATAAATGTATTTTCATGCATAGAATACTAGCAAGGTGATAAAAGAATTATTTGCCAAAGAGTGACAGAGTATGTGGCAGATAGCAAAATGGGTTAGCCTGCTGGAATGTGGTGATACGTGGGTTATGTTCGAAATGTCGTCAAATTGCTTTGTGTTTTTTTTTCTTCTCCCAATCTTTATTGTCTGTATTTTAGTTACTAATTTGTTTATTGTTACTATTGGTTCACTTGTGAGCCAAAGATACGAGAATTGCAATCCGATAATTAGGAGGCTACAGGGATTTGCTCACCATATAAGTAACGTCGAGCTCAGCCTAACGGACGGTAGTTGCGGCCCTTGCTCTTTAAAGGGTAACTACGGACTATCTTTATATTTTATTAGGAATCATGTTTAACTTTGTGACCCTTAGCATCTGTACCGTCTCTGGTCTGGTAAACCATATTACGTAGTTGGCGTTCATCTTTTTAGGAGAATATCGATAACATTAAATCTAGTAGCGTTTGTTTCAGGCTTAAATCTTGTGTTTCACTTTGCATTTGTAAAATGTTTGAAAACTGGTTGAATGGGAAAAGCACAATACCGACCATAATAAAATGTATACTACGAAATATACATATATAACTATCTGCCAATGGAAAATATGGCTATTGTTTTTTTGTACACACCTATAATGTTACATAATGTTTTGTTGTATATTTTAATATCAAATTATACGCCCCAAGAGATGAAACAAAGTTTAATAAAATTTTTGAGCTGATCACGAAGGATTTGAACTCAACTTGTAATGGCAGAGTGGTGAGGTAATCTGTAGGATACCATTTAGCAAACATTACCTTTCGAAGGAAGGTTTCTATACGAATAAGTAACCGCAGACCTCATCATCCACCTAGAATCTTTACACGCTGTTTACAAATGATGATGATGATGATGATGATGATGATGATGATGATGATGATGATGATGATGATGATGATGATGATGATGATGATGATGATGATGATGATGATGATGATGATTGTGCTTTAGGGCGCTCAACAGCGTGGTCATTAGCGCCCTGAAAGTGCTAAAAATCGTGCTAAAACTAGTTAAAACGAAAGCTAAAATAATGTCAACATAAATAAAACACACCCTTCTACATCAAGGTCTAAAAGAAGCTTAAAACCACAAATAGATTAAGAAGGATTAAGAAAAACAACTAAATTCTAAAACTGAGAGTTGAGGCATTATTTATTAGGACCTCATTAAGATATATATGTATATGAAATAATGTAACATGTGTGTAAAAGAAATGTCCCAACGAAAGAATGTTTTCACTACATGCAAAGAATGCTCATTATTTTTTTTTTAAACAGAAGCCGAGGGTTGGTTAATGACCATATCCACCCACAACCCAGACGCTGAGGAATGCAGGTCAGAAACTGAAAGCCAGTTGGGGTGAAGTTGTTAAGATGTGAGGGTGGAAAGCGACAGCTGTACGGACCAATAGTGAAAACATTCTTTACCGGGGACTTGATGTAAACTGTGAGTGAAATAAACAGTTATTAGTGCATAATTTCTTATTGTTTCTCCTCCTACGAACTGAGATCTCCATACCCGCATGCTCTCCGTAAACCTTACCCAATCAGCAGCCGTGGACACAACTTAGACAGCACTAATAAATCAACTCCGAATAATAACACACAATAGCATTTGCCAATGACCTAAGGTTCCTGCAAAAGTGATGCAAGTGAAGGAGGGGAACGCGACAAAGAATGGCGACCAACTTTGGGGCACGAAGGAATAGAGAAACAATGATGGTGTTGATGAATTAGTGCGAGAAGAAAGAAGAAAGCGGTGCAGAAAAAGACACCCAGGAAACGCTAACTAGAACGGGAAAGACGTGGATCAGACATCATAGACGACCAGCATTACAACACCTCTCATCAGCAACAGGGAACACGGAAAGAACTTGAGGAAGAAAGGGGCAGAGTTTTCAGAGCAACTTTACATTTACATCTAGGACCAGTGGTTATCATTTTTACGGGACGGAGTAAAAGGACAAAAACAAAGGTCAGATCTAAACAAAATAAAATTGTAGTGTGTTTGTTATTTAAGATTTTTCAGCTTCTATATGCTATTAAGAAATAAGAAAATAATTTGTAGAAAAATGTCAGACGTAGAAACGTCAACAGTAGAATCAGTAGAGGTTAATACACTGTCAACAGAAATAGATATGGAACCCGAGCAGGTAGCTAACCCAGATGTAGTATTAAGTATGAATGACACAGAAATTTATCAGGTGGAAAGTTTAGATTCACAGACGGTAACCAAACAGTCGAACGGTGAATTGCATGCACTGATAGAAATAATGAAATCAATAGATCAGAAATTAGAGAAACATGGTCAGGAAATGAAATTAATAGATCAGAAATTAGGGAAACATGGTCAGGAAATGAAAGCAATAGATGAGAAATTAGAAATGCAGGGTCAAGAAAGTAAAAGAATTAGGGATGAACTCAAAGAGGAAATGCAAAAGACAGTGTATCAATTAAACAACAGACTTTATGAAGTAGAAAAGAGGGTAGAACAGATTTCTAAAGAAAATCAGGATAAGCTGAAAAGCACTGTAAGTGAAATTTGTAAGGAAATGTCCATCCGAGAGGATAGATTATTCGAGGAAATTGTAAAGGGCTCAAAAGAGAGTGTACAGGTTAAGAAAAATTTAGAACAAAATGACAAATTATTAAATTCTAAAATTCTAAGGCAGGGATCAGAGTTAAAAGGTCTAATTGAAAAGACTAATGATGATATGCAGCTTGTGCATGTAAGTTTGAGTAGTGATGTGTCTAGTTTAGATAAGAAAATTGAACAACAACAAAAAGAAAATGAGCAAATCTGGGACGAGAAGTTAAATTCTGCTAATCAAGAAATATTAAAGAAATTAGAAGATGAGGTAAAGATTATAAATAATAAATTGGAATTTGAGATAAATAAACAGGATTCAGCTTCCCGTAATTCTCAGAAAGCAATTGAGAATTTAGTTTCTAAAGTTAATATGTTGCATGTTAACATTAATGGCAATCATGTACAACCTGTTAACTTAAGTGATAGTTTAAATCAGGGAGGAACAAACTCCATTATATCAAACCAGACAAGTGTTGCTACGGGGCCATCAGTACCCAATGCAGACACTTATAACAATGTAACGGATAGAACTAGTATTTTGACCGAACCAGTTCCACAAAATTATCACAGCTCTGTGCTAAATGATTTGCCATTACCTATTTTTTCTGAACTAAATGAGGACAGTCCTGTATGCTTCATAGAACAACTTCAAGAGTACTTCAGAGTAAAAAATGTGCCTGATGCACTTAAAATGATAATAGTTCGAAGATGTCTAGACAATCGTACTTTAAATTGGGTACAACTATCAATGGGGCCCGAAACGAATTTTGAACAGTTCCAACATCTCTTTTTTTAAACCGGTTTTGGAATGCAAGTAAACAACATAAAATACGAGCAAAGCTTAGTTGTGGACAGTATTCTGACAGGGAAAACATAAGTATGGCAGATTATATTCTACATCAATCTAAATACATCAAACACCTTAGACCTAAAATTTCCGAAGAGGACTTTATCAATTTGATAACCAATCACTTTCCTCTTAGAATACAAAACTATCTCCTGATCGCAAAACCTAAAACAATAATAGAAACCGTTGATTTGGTATCTGCGCTAGAAAACCAAACGGGAGAAATATATCGGCCTAGAAATCAGTTCCACCAAGGGCCAAATGCTATACAAAACCAATATCAGTCACATGGAAGCCCTGGATACCAAGGTCAGTATAGAAATAATAACTCTGCAAGAGAAAGATATCGACCCCAATTGCCACAATTTAGATATAATCCAGACAGGAATGATCCTAGACGTGAACGCCGGGAAACAATCAACTTTGTTCAGGTAGCACGAGAATTACCGCTCGGAAATCAGCAACGTGGGAGAAACCAGTATAATCATTTTCGAGGAAGATATAGCCGAGAATGGAGGAATGAAAACGTGGGATATCGGTCCGAAGATGAAAATTCAGACAGAGGCCAGAGACAAAATTTTCACTTTAGAGGGAATAGAGGTCGTGGAAATCAAGGAACCCAGCAAGAAATAACTGTAGCTCCTATTCAAAATGGCCGACCGCAAATAGATGAAAACCGTGAGCAGGAAAACTGAAATGTGACGTAATGGACAAGGGTCACAGAGGCGTCACAAAGGATTCGCAAATAGACCCCAATACTTTAGCAAGGAATGGTGTTGATACTGGCGAAATTAAGGTTAACAAAAATGAGAAAGGCGACTTTGATACCCCATATATCAAAATTAGATTATATGACAAAGAATACCTAGTTAGTGTTGACTCTGGTGCATCAGCTAGTGTGTGTTCACAGAAATTATATCTTCATTTAATAAACAAAGGCAGGAAAATAATGAGCTTACCAACATCAAATTTAGTATGCAGATTAGCCATTGGACGATCGGCACAATTAATAAAAAGACAATGTTTACTACCAGTTGAGATTGAAAATGTGTGTTTTGAAACAATGTTTCCAGTAGTTAACAACCTAAACGGTGATGCGATCATTGGTTGTGATTTTCTGGATGAAAATAAAGCTAAAATAGATTTTGAGAATAAAGTTCTTATTATTTGCAAAGATAAGGATCAAATGTGTACCAAGTTTGTTGAAGAAAGGATGTGTCCTGTAGAAATGACTGCTGAAGAAAAAGAATTTGAAGAATGTGAGCTGTTTGTCCAGAAAATGTTTATTGACAAAGCCCAAGAGGTGATTACCCTCTCGTGTGGCAACGAGAGGAACCACGTTGTTCAGCCACGCGTGAAACCTGTTTCTGAGATGGAACCAACCTCACTAATTACTGACAGTACAGCAATAGAAAACCTTGATGAGAAATTGGTATTGATGCAGCAAAAATGTGCCGAAGCCCATAATCTGAACGTACAGGAAACAAACAAGTTACTTGAGGTACTAAAAGCCAATGCAGATATTTTCAGCAAATATGTACGAATTTTCCCACTTAAAAAGGCCAATAGCCAGGCTTGCCTTACTAAATTGCTAAATTACTACATTCCGGAAGAAGGAAAAATTACAGCTATCTTAACTGACAACGCCACAATATTTTCTGGAAACAAATTTACAGAAGGAATCAAAGGCGCAGGGATTAAGCAATATTTTTGTTCAAGGTATAGACCACAAGCCAACCCAGCAGAAAGATCAATAAAAGATATTGGGATATTTTTGAGAATCCTTTGTAATACTCGTCACAGCCAATGGTTTTCATATATCCCGCAGATTGAGAGAATTCTAAATGAAACACCAAGTCCAGTGACCGGTTTTAAGCCTGTGGAAATAATGAAAGGAAAGATAATCGATACAATAGGAATTAAAGGCCCTCAACCTATAAAAGTAAAGGAGAACATTGAAATAGAGGCAGAGGAGATATGCAAGACTGCGGCTGAAAGAATTAAGAAGAGGGCAAACAAAAGAAAATTGAAACATAATTTAAACAAGAAAGGAATCGAATGGAACATTCAAGAGGGTGATTTGGTCTTAATAAGAAACAAAACACTTTCAAGTAAACTTAAGAAGGAAAACCAAAGATTGATGTTATATTTTAAAGGTCCATATAAGGTCACAAAGGTATTTTCGACTGACACCGTAGAAATCATTGATGACAAAAGTGGTAAAATTCTGGGAAGATTCCATAAGGAATTACTAAAAAAATATCATACGCCAAGAAGCCAAGCAGAAGAAGAAGAAGAAGAAGAAGAAGAAGAAGAAGAAGAAGAAGAAGAAGAAGAAGAAGAAGAAGAAGAAGAAGAAGAAGAAGAAGAAGAAGAAGAAGAAGAAGAAAGGGAATGAAAGAAAGAAAGGTGTGGGAAAATAATTAAAAATCATGATGCACATCTGTGATGATAGTAACCAGAAACAATAAACGAATTGACACTATTTTATATAAAAGCATTGTAAAAAAAATAGTTTCGTAAGAACCAAGATAGAATTCAATAGAAAATCTAGAGTAAGAAAAGTAATATGTAAGAATAGTTGTGTAAATCTAGTTGTGTGAAGTGTAATTATTGTTATTAAATAGTCTTGGTAGGCTAAAATGTGAGCCAGTGTTTAATGCGATATCTAGTAAATAGAGTGAACATTTCAGGAAATCTAATGAGTTCTGCTTTTAGTAGGAGATATCGTAACTAGAAAATGATGAACTTCTTTCGACTGAATTTATTAGGAGGAAGACTATAAGACAAACAAAATTTCTTAAACTGTGTAATAAAATTAGTTGTTTGCCTTATAAGGGCATATGAGGCATTATTTATTAGGACCTCATTAAGATATATATGTATATGAAATAATGTAACATGTGTGTAAAAGAAATGTCCCAACGAAAGAATGTTTTCACTACATGCAAAGAATGCTCTTTATTTTTTTTTTTTAAACAGAAGCCGAGGGTTGGTTAATGACCATATCCACCCACAACCCAGACGCTGAGGAATGCAGGTCAGAAACTGAAAGCCAGTTGGGGTGAAGTTGTTAAGATGTGAGGGTGGAAAGCGACAGCTGTACGGACCAATAGTGAAAACATTCTTTACCGGGGACTTGATGTAAACTGTGAGTGAAATAAACAGTTATTAGTGCATAATTTCTTATTGTTTCTCCTCCTACGAACTGAGATCTCCATACCCGCATGCTCTCCGTAAACCTTACCCAATCAGCAGCCGTGGACACAACTTAGACAGCACTAATAAATCAACTCCGAATAATAACACACAATAGCATTTGCCAATGACCTAAGGTTCCTGCAAAAGAGATGCAAGTGAAGGAGGGGAACCGACAAAGAATGGCGACCAACTTTGGGGCACGAAGGAATAGAGAAACAATGATGGTGTTGATGAATTAGTGCGAGAAGAAAGAAGAAAGCGGTGCAGAAAAAGACACCCAGGAAACGCTAACTAGAACGGGAAAGACGTGGATCAGACATCATAGACGACCAGCATTACAACACCTCTCATCAGCAACAGGGAACACGGAAAGAACTTGAGGAAGAAAGGGGCAGAGTTTTCAGAGCAACTTTACATTTACATCTAGGACCAGTGGTTATCATTTTTACGGGACGGAGTAAAAGGACAAAAACAAAGGTCAGATCTAAACAAAATAAAATTGTAGTGTGTTTGTTATTTAAGATTTTTCAGCTTCTATATGCTATTAAGAAATAAGAAAATAATTTGTAGAAAAATGTCAGACGTAGAAACGTCAACAGTAGAATCAGTAGAGGTTAATACACTGTCAACAGAAATAGATATGGAACCCGAGCAGGTAGCTAACCCAGATGTAGTATTAAGTATGAATGACACAGAAATTTATCAGGTGGAAAGTTTAGATTCACAGACGGTAACCAAACAGTCGAACGGTGAATTGCATGCACTGATAGAAATAATGAAATCAATAGATCAGAAATTAGAGAAACATGGTCAGGAAATGAAATTAATAGATCAGAAATTAGGGAAACATGGTCAGGAAATGAAAGCAATAGATGAGAAATTAGAAATGCAGGGTCAAGAAAGTAAAAGAATTAGGGATGAACTCAAAGAGGAAATGCAAAAGACAGTGTATCAATTAAACAACAGACTTTATGAAGTAGAAAAGAGGGTAGAACAGATTTCTAAAGAAAATCAGGATAAGCTGAAAAGCACTGTAAGTGAAATTTGTAAGGAAATGTCCATCCGAGAGGATAGATTATTCGAGGAAATTGTAAAGAGCTCAAAAGAGATTGTACAGGTTAAGAAAAATTTAGAACAAAATGACAAATTATTAAATTCTAAAATTCTAAGGCAGGGATCAGAGTTAAAAGGTCTAATTGAAAAGACTAATGATGATATGCAGCTTGTGCATGTAAGTTTGAGTAGTGATGTGTCTAGTTTAGATAAGAAAATTGAACAACAACAAAAAGAAAATGAGCAAATCTGGGACGAGAAGTTAAATTCTGCTAATCAAGAAATATTAAAGAAATTAGAAGATGAGGTAAAGATTATAAATAATAAATTGGAATTTAAGATAAATAAACAGGATTCAGCTTCCCGTAATTCTCAGAAAGCAATTGAGAATTTAGTTTCTAAAGTTAATATGTTGCATGTTAACATTAATGGCAATCATGTACAACCTGTTAACTTAAGTGATAGTTTAAATCAGGGAGGAACAAACTCCATTATATCAAACCAGACAAGTGTTGCTACGGGGCCATCAGTACCCAATGCAGACACTTATAACAATGTAACGGATAGAACTAGTATTTTGACCGAACCAGTTCCACAAAATTATCACAGCTCTGTGCTAAATGATTTGCCATTACCTATTTTTTCTGAACTAAATGAGGACAGTCCTGTATGCTTCATAGAACAACTTCAAGAGTACTTCAGAGTAAAAAATGTGCCTGATGCACTTAAAATGATAATAGTTCGAAGATGTCTAGACAATCGTACTTTAAATTGGGTATAACTATCAATGGGGCCCGAAACGAATTTTGAACAGTTCCAACATCTCTTTTTAAACCAGTTTTGGAATGCAAGTAAACAACATAAAATACGAGCAAAGCTTAGTTGTGGACAGTATTCTGACAGGGAAAACATAAGTCTGGCAGATTATATTCTACATCAATCTAAATACATCAAACACCTTAGACCTAAAATTTCCGAAGAGGACTTTATCAATTTGATAACCAATCACTTTCCTCTTAGAATACAAAACTATCTCCTGATCGCAAAACCTAAAACAATAATAGAAACCGTTGATTTGGTATCTGCGCTAGAAAACCAAACGGGAGAAATATATCAGCCTAGAAATCAGTTCCACCAAGGGCCAAATGCTATACAAAACCAATATCAGTCACATGGAAGCCCTGGATACCAAGGTCAGTATAGAAATAATAACTCTGCAAGAGAAAGATATCGACCCCAATTGCCACAATTTAGATATAATCCAGACAGGAATGATCCTAGACGTGAACGCCGGGAAACAATCAACTTTGTTCAGGTAGCACGAGAATTACCGTTCGGAAATCAGCAACGTGGGAGAAACCAGTATAATCATTTTCGAGGAAGATATAGCCGAGAATGGAGGAATGAAAACGTGGGATATCGGTCCGAAGATGAAAATTCAGACAGAGGCCAGAGACAAAATTTTCACTTTAGAGGGAATAGAGGTCGTGGAAATCAAGGAACCCAGCAAGAAATAACTGTAGCTCCTATTCAAAATGGCCGACCGCAAATAGATGAAAACCGTGAGCAGGAAAACTGAAATGTGACGTAATGGACAAGGGTCACAGAGGCGTCACAAAGGATTCGCAAATAGACCCCAATACTTTAGCAAGGAATGGTGTTGATACTGGCGAAATTAAGGTTAACAAAAATGAGAAAGGCGACTTTGATACCCCATATATCAAAATTAGATTATATGACAAAGAATACCTAGTTAGTGTTGACTCTGGTGCATCAGCTAGTGTGTGTTCACAGAAATTATATCTTCATTTAATAAACAAAGGCAGGAAAATAATGAGCTTACCAACATCAAATTTAGTATGCAGATTAGCCATTGGACGATCGGCACAATTAATAAAAAGACAATGTTTACTACCAGTTGAGATTGAAAATGTGTGTTTTGAAACAATGTTTCCAGTAGTTAACAACCTAAACGGTGATGCGATCATTGGTTGTGATTTTCTGGATGAAAATAAAGCTAAAATAGATTTTGAGAATAAAGTTCTTATTATTTGCAAAGATAAGGATCAAATGTGTACCAAGTTTGTTGAAGAAAGGATGTGTCCTGTAGAAATGACTGCTGAAGAAAAAGAATTTGAAGAATGTGAGCTGTTTGTCCAGAAAATGTTTATTGACAAAGCCCAAGAGGTGATTACCCTCTCGTGTGGCAACGAGAGGAACCACGTTGTTCAGCCACGCGTGAAACCTGTTTCTGAGATGGAACCAACCTCACTAATTACTGACAGTACAGCAATAGAAAACCTTGATGAGAAATTGGTATTGATGCAGCAAAAATGTGCCGAAGCCCATAATCTGAACGTACAGGAAACAAACAAGTTATTTGAGGTACTAAAAGCCAATGCAGATATTTTCAGCAAATATGTACGAATTTTCCCACTTAAAAAGGCCAATAGCCAGGCTTGCCTTACTAAATTGCTAAATTACTACATTCCGGAAGAAGGAAAAATTACAGCTATCTTAACTGACAACGCCACAATATTTTCTGGAAACAAATTTACAGAAGGAATCAAAGGCGCAGGGATTAAGCAATATTTTTGTTCAAGGTATAGACCACAAGCCAACCCAGCAGAAAGATCAATAAAAGATATTGGGATATTTTTGAGAATCCTTTGTAATACTCGTCACAGCCAATGGTTTTCATATATCCCGCAGATTGAGAGAATTCTAAATGAAACACCAAGTCCAGTGACCGGTTTTAAGCCTGTGGAAATAATGAAAGGAAAGATAATCGATACAATAGGAATTAAAGGCCCTCAACCTATAAAAGTAAAGGAGAACATTGAAATAGAGGCAGAGGAGATATGCAAGACTGCGGCTGAAAGAATTAAGAAGAGGGCAAACAAAAGAAAATTGAAACATAATTTAAACAAGAAAGGAATCGAATGGAACATTCAAGAGGGTGATTTGGTCTTAATAAGAAACAAAACACTTTCAAGTAAACTTAAGAAGGAAAACCAAAGATTGATGTTATATTTTAAAGGTCCATATAAGGTCACAAAGGTATTTTCGACTGACACCGTAGAAATCATTGATGACAAAAGTGGTAAAATTCTGGGAAGATTCCATAAGGAATTACTAAAAAAATATCATACGCCAAGAAGCCAAGCAGAAGAAGAAGAAGAAGAAAGGGAATGAAAGAAAGAAAGGTGTGGGAAAATAATTAAAAATCATGATGCACATCTGTGATGATAGTAACCAGAAACAATAAACGAATTGACACTATTTTATATAAAAGCATTGTAAAAAAAATAGTTTTGTAAGAACCAAGATAGAATTCAATAGAAAATCTAGAGTAAGAAAAGTAATATGTAAGAATAGTTGTGTAAATCTAGTTGTGTGAAGTGTAATTATTGTTATTAAATAGTCTTGGTAGGCTAAAATGTGAGCCAGTGTTTAATGCGATATCTAGTAAATAGAGTGAACATTTCAGGAAATCTAATGAGTTCTGCTTTTAGTAGGAGAAATCGTAACTAGAAAATGATGAACTTCTTTCGACTGAATTTATGAGGAGGAAGACTATAAGACAAACAAAATTTCTTAAACTGTGTAATAAAATTAGTTGTTTGCCTTATAAGGGCATATGAGGCATTATTTATTAGGACCTCATTAAGATATATATGTATATGAAATAATGTAACATGTGTGTAAAAGAAATGTCCCAACGAAAGAATGTTTTCACTACATGCAAAGAATGCTCTTTAGTTTTTTTTAAACAGAAGCCGAGGGTTGGTTAATGACCATATCCACCCACAACCCAGACGCTGAGGAATGCAGGTCAGAAACTGAAAGCCAGTTGGGGTGAAGTTGTTAAGATGTGAGGGTGGAAAGCGACAGCTGTACGGACCAATAGTGAAAGCATTCTTTACCGGGGACTTGATGTAAACTGTGAGTGAAATAAACAGTTATTAGTGCATAATTTCTTATTGTTTCTCCTCCTACGAACTGAGATCTCCATACCCGCATGCTCTCCGTAAACCTTACCCAATCAGCAGCCGTGGACACAACTTAGACAGCACTAATAAATCAACTCCGAATAATAACACACAATAGCATTTGCCAATGACCTAAGGTTCCTGCAAAAGTGATGCAAGTGAAGGAGGGGAACGCGACAGAGTGAAAAACAAATTAAAAGCTTTGGTCACTGCTTGCTGGTCGTCCACGAGTATCTCTGAGAGGCTGGCTGGCAGCTGGAGAGATCGGCGAAGACGCGTCAGGTTAAAACAGTCTTAAAGAACATGCTGAACCCTGAGGACAGCTCCCCAAAGCGGGCAAACCGGAGCAGCGTCATTCTTAAAAAGATGGTTATGAGTAAAAAAACAGTGGCCAATGTGCAACCAAGACAATTGAGCTTCCTCGCGACGGGACGGACGGCAGGAGGCTTCCCAGGGAACTGGATCAGCCTTCACTACGCGGAGCCTATTACCACGCAGAGCGGACCACTCTGCGCGCCAGGAGGACAGCGCAGCTCTCCGCATTTCATAGCCAAATTCCGCAGAGAAGGCGAATGGCATGGTAACCTGGGGCCTAATAGTTGCGCACTTAGCCGCCGAATCTGCCCGTTTATTCCCTGAAAAGCCAACGTGTTCAGGAACCCATGCAAAAAATCACGTTAACACAACGAGTGTGTAAGACGTGAAGGGCGTTCTGGATGCGCTGTACAAGGGTTAGGTAATTGTACAAGTCACGAAGGTTCTGAAGGGCGCTCAGGGAATCACTTAGGATAAGGCTGTCACCCAACCTCCTCCGGTGAATATGTAAAGTGGCTCGGTATGTTGCCTGAAGCTCTGCAGTGTAGATGGAAGTGCTGCCGTGGAGACCGAATGTAAAGGTTTCGGTCCCATGGACAAACGCACAACCAACACCGGCAGAGCTCTTGGACCCGTCGGTGAAAATTAGAATGAAATCTTTATAAACCGATAGAAATTCTAAAAAAAGCGTGCGGAGGCCACTAGTGGCCGTCGTGGACATGCTGTGCACTGTCATCATAAGATCGACGTGGGGTGCTGTACCCAACCAAGGCGGATACACCCGTTCACCTCTAGAGAGCATCTCGAGCGTATGCTACCTAAGCAGCTCCCTGAACCGAAACCCCGGCGGCTTTGGACCGACACACGTGTTCCTGTAATAAACGTCAAAGGAGGTGTCGAAGATGGATCTAACCGTTGGATGCAAAGACGTGCTACCCAGCCCACAGCCATAATTCCCCAGCAACACGACGCGCCGATATTCTAGAGGAGGCTCCGCCGCTTCAGCGTAAAGACATACCACTGGGCTGGTTGGAAAGGCCCCAGTAGCTAACCGAAGGCCAGAGTTGTGCACTGGGTCTAATTTCTTCAGCATAGATGGACGAGCTGAAGCATAAACAATGCACCCATAGTCCAGCTTGGATCGGATCAGTGTGCGATATAAACGAAGCAGCACTGCGCGATCCGCTCCCCATGATTTCCCACTAAGTACTCGCAAGACATTAAGAGAACGCCCACATCGTGCTTTCAACTGCGCTATATGCGACGACAAACTAAGCTTTCTATCGAAAACCAGACCTAGGAACCTAGTTTTATCGACAAATGATAGCGCTATTTACAGCTTCACACAGTGTTTTGAGCTCGTTTTGGTAGCTTCAACACAAATAAAAAGAGTGCATCCGCTATTAAAATTACTATTTGAGCTAAAAATGCCTTGACTTATGACAGAAGCAAAAACATTCTGCTTAAATCTTAGCCCTTTTTGACGTGGCTGTGCAACCAAAACACATGTTGGCTGAATATTTAAATCGAATTGGTACCACTTTGCTGACCTGCTATTTTTTGTTCCAATGCTATTGTCAACTGATACATATGATAGGTTGTTCCTTCAGAGGCGTGTTCAAAGCTGTGTGTGAACGTGCGCTGATGAATAAACGTCGTAAGCTCTCTAAAATTCTTACTGCAGCTTTCTGTACCTCGGTATGGTGTTTTTGGAATCGACATACATAGTGATTTCCTTCTGTCCCATACAGCATTTATGCACTGAGTTATCTACGACTTCTCTATGAGCTGTTCTGCAAATCATCCATTAGAGGTCATGTAAAAAGGGCGTATGTCACATATGTTGTTCAGCACGTTGAGTAAATTCAAAAATAAATATGGGCAGGTGACTCATCTGGTATAACCAGGAACAGGGGCACATCATAACACAGACAGCTATACATGTATTCCACCATAAAATGTGTATCATAGATTCCACGAGCTGAGTGGACCGTGTGTTTGTAAACTGTGGAATAAAACATGTGAAAGATACCACATTGTGTAGTGCAAGAAAAAGTAAAATCAATGAGTGACTATGCAAGAAACCAAAACAGACATAAGAACTATTAATGGTACTTTGGCTATTATTATAACAGTATTTATTTCAAAATGCGTTTTCAGGCTAGCTATAAATACTGCCACCCAATTATCGGAAGACACGACCAAGTGGCAGGTGGGTGGGGAACAAGAAGGATTGAGGCCACGCCTAGCCATTTATCTTTGTGGCGTTCACTGAGGGGATTGTTAGAAAAATATTACGAGCCACTGTACCGTCTCTCTCCCCTCTCCCTGGCGTCTGGAACAATCGGGATGATTGTTCCGAGCCGCGAAGTATCAAGATGCAGTGATCTGCCTATATAAGCGATGTATAGGACGACTCAGGTAGTTGTCAGTTCTCAGTCTTCAGTCCTGAGTTCTTAGTCGGATCGAGAGAGCGAGTTGTCGCTGAGTAGTGAGAGCAGTATTACGTAATTTTAAGTGTTGCGTAATTGTGAGTGTTACGTAACCGTGTGTGATACGTGTACCAATTGTAATTCGGTGGAAACAAAGAACTATTTGTATTTCTGCAACTTGGACTTTTAATTCTATGAACCCACAAAGCCACAATACAGAGACTCTATTTTGGGTCCCTTCATCCCTCTGGAAAAAGTTTTACAGTTTCAATCAATTTTCAGACATCCCTTTGAAGGAGCCCATCCCTACATTTGGTAAACAACTTTCGTTTACACTATCAGCTCATGCATAGTTTCCAGTGATTTTATTGGCAAAAATATATTTTACGCAAACATTGTAATGATTCTCCTTGCTGCATACTACAAAGCCTTAGTAGGCTTTAGTATACCCTTCAAATGTGCAATTCATGTTTTTTTATGACCGTTTATATTATTAATCTACCGTTTTCGGAAATTTACGTCTTCGAACGTCATATCGTATGATTTATGAAATGGATGAAATGATTCTCGAATGAGCTTAGCGTCCATAGAGTTAAGAGTTACTCTACATTAACCTTCAAGGATAAGAGAAAACCCTGGAAAAACCTTATCCAGATAACTTAGCCTGACCGAGATTCAAACTAAGGACCTCTTGAACGCAAGTCAGACACGCTGTCGCCTATGCTATAGAGATGGGAGTTATCTCCTTGAGTGCCAATATTATTATAATAACATTAATTTGGATTTTTTGTACTGGGCATAAGCCGGTTGCTATTTGTGGATATTTTATTTATTCTTTTACTCAGGGTGTTTTATTTTTAATGTTAAAGGAATTTAGTTTTTTTATCCTTGAAAAATAATCGAAATAATTGCGTGTGCAGTTGTCTGTGAACTAAATGAAAGTTATGGTCTCAAAAGTTAATCCTATTTTTTTTTATCTTGGGCATGAAAACGGGCCGAAGTTTCAAAGCCGTCCCATAGCGATGAGCTGTCCCACTAAAAGTTTGTGTCTGCTTTTACCCTACTGATTTCTTTATTCCAAATATGCACTAACACAAGTTCTGCAAATGGTTGTCTCGATTAACACAAAGTAAATAGGAAAATAAGGTTTTGTATGAAGGCTTGTACAACAATATACTATAATTACCCAAATCTTACGGCTTACCTGCTATTGAGGTCATTTAGAATGTAGAACATTACAGAGAGGACTTCCAGAAAATTGAGGACGCACATTTCATTTGTCTGAAAATATCTTAAAACGCGTGGTAGGTACCTAAGAAATGAAATCTTTTTTAAGTGACTTTTTGTTTTGATTTTTGCTGTTGGCAGGCGATTTCTCCCTCCTCTCTCTCTCTCTCTCTCTCTCTCTCTCTCTCTCTCTCTCTCTCTCTCTCTCTCTCTCTCTCTCTCTCTCTCTCTCTCTCTCTCTCTCTCTCTCTCTCTCTCTCTGTAACAAAAAATACAAACACACACACACACAAACACACACATACACGAGAGAGTGAGACAAAGAGAGAGAGGGAGAAAGAGAGAGAACCTTTTCTAAAATGCCTTCTACAGATTTTAGGAGTTTCAAAACCCTATTTCCAAAGTATTCTCTGTATCGAAATTTTGGATGGAATAGCGTAATTGCTGTGCTAACTGTAATTGTTTAGAAGAGAAAGAAACAAAAGTTGCACCACAACATATAAAAACTAATGCACTCGGTGTTCATTTTATTTGGTTATTTCCCGTCCTCCGATTGAGCAAGAATGACATGAGAGTTGACTGGTGAGTCTATCTTGAAGTCACACTGCCCTCTACGAGAAGAAGCGGTAATTTTTGCGGAACAGTAAGCAAATTATAGCGCCTTGAGTATGGCTGCGCTTCTAATACAACCAGCCTCTCCTTTCACCCTCTTTTAGGAATTGTGACGGTACCTGCACACTTTGGACAACATTACGCTCCGAGGAACTTGTCTGATTGCCGGATTCCGTTACATAAACTCCTCTATGCAGCGGTTTAAGTTACATTTATATGTAACACCAATTTTAATGCCGCTACAATTGCTTTCCTTAAAACACGTTTCCTGGGAGGTAGGACTGCAAATTTCCAGATCATATCTTCCGGAATGTGCTGTGCATGAGTAACCCGAATTATTGTGTTTTCTCCACAACCGATTCATTAGCAATCCTGTGTGGCCAACAAGTTCTCCAGATCTTACCCTGTTGGACTTTTTTCCTCTGGGGTTATCTCAAAGATCGGGTTTATTCGAGTCGACCCGACACTTTAGAGCAATTGTGGCAGCTAATCCTATATAAGCTTACCACAGTTACAGCTGCGATGCAGTAAGCTGCATATGCACATATGATGAAAAGGGTATGTAAGTATCTTGCTTTCAATGGCAGTCACGTTGTTCCATTCATTTAAAGAAGTGCTATTTAATTCACCACATTGGCTCAGTCTTACTTATTTGTTTATTTACTTATATATATATTGTAATTTACGTCCTCCAACATTAAGCCAAATCGGACGGTGGATGAATTGGACGAAATAATGCTCAAATGATTCCAGGGTCCATGGAGCTTAGAGTTACCCGACATTCGTCTTGAATGATAAGGGAAACCCCGGAAAAACCTTATCCAGATAACTCACCCTGACCGAGATTCGAACTCGGGATCTCTTGAAAGTGAGGCAGCCATGTTACTTATTTGTGTTCAGCTATTGCTTGCTATTTAGTTTCCGTAAAGCTGTTCAAAAATGTTAATGTTTAACAATTATTGGTTTCATTGTTTTGATAAACGTATAGAAGCAGCTTCATATTCGGTTGATTTACATTTGTTTCTTGGCCACCTCCGTGATGTGAGGTAGCGTGTGTGCCTCACACGCAGAGGACGCGAGTTCAAATCTCGTTTAACATGAGCTACCTCTAAGATTTCCTTCCAAAGTTTTCCCTTACCCTACTAAGACGAGTTTGGGGTAACTCTGTTCTCTAGGGACCCTGGACGCATTTGAGCATCATATCACACTTTTAATGCATTAATTTACTCATTCATTCATTTATTCATTCATCGTTCGATATGACGTGCCTGTTGAAAGGACAAAAAAATCTGTTTCTTTACTAAAATGTTTTGAAACTAATACTGTTATTAATTTAGCATTCCTTTATTAAATTATATCAAACTATATATCTTCACAGAGAAACAACAAATTGCAATATATTGCTTGTATTTGTCCGTCATACAAAAGAGTTCATATTCATTAAAACAAACAGCAGTTATCGTATATATGCACCAGGTGAAATTACGCACCTTTATACTACGCGAGCAGACCTACCTCTCTTACCGGCCGGTAGAGGGAGACCACAAGGCTGCTGTTTTTGGCTATGTCCTCACAAGTCTTGTTCGTTGGGAATGGCATATGTGTAACTGATAAATAAATATTGTTGGAACACATATGTTATATCCAGTACACTTTTTGTTTAGTAAACAATTTCCAAGATATTCTATGCTATATGTCTAAATGATCCAGTACCTATGATTTGCTCATTTGGAAATTGCTAATCGTTCTGCTTTATTTTCAATTTCTCGGACGTGCAAACAGAGCGAAATTTCAAAACCATCATATTGCAACCAGTTCTTAAGGAATTTGAACGGTATTTAAGCATATTATTGTAGCTTGGTAATTTACATTTTATTACTGACGTTCATTAACTACTGTGGTTCTCAGCGTTCTATTCTATATTGGAGGTGAAAGACTGATGAAATTTGCTCACAGGCCACTTTTTAGGATTGGGATTCTTTTAAGCGCCCTAAATCTGCAATTCTGGACCACTGGTTTTATTTTTGTTTATTTTTCAAAACAAATGGTTTTAGAAAGCGCCATCTACCGTAAAGTCGGGACATGAAGGATTCTTGAGCCAACCCATAATAGAAAATGGTTTAGGACTACGACTTTTAGCATTGCGAATATTAACTCTTGGTTTAAATTACGTCGTCCAACATTAAGTCATATCAAACGATGAATTAAATGGATGAAATGATGTTCATATGAGCCCAGGATTCAGAGAGCTTAGAGTTATCTGACATTCGTGTTTTAGGATAAGGAAAATTCGCGGGTAAATCTTATCCATGCACTCTGAGATTCGAACTCGGGACCACTTTAACGTGCGGCAGACACACTATCATCTACGCTACCGAGGCTGGCCTTTAATTTTATGGAAAGTAAGGTCGTTGTCAGAGAAAGCACACACCACACAGTGATTAATGATGACAGACAAGTTAAAAGTGAAGGAAATAGCATAAGTTTGCTGAAAGAAGATTCATCTGAGCTAACCTCTGCATTACAGTCATAATGATGTATGCACACTTTGACATAAATGTATCAAATAAAACTTGAACCCTAGGTTTGATGAACCAGATAGCCACACAACGGGACGGATAGAATCAGGTTCAGCAGTCTCTGTTCATGCCGTTATAACTGAATGAACACTGTAGATGGCTACGGTTTATTTACCCTTCTTCTGAGTAAAGGAAGCATAAATATAGCTTTAGAAACCTGAAATGAGCATTTAATGAAATTTCATCGCTATACTTTCTCTTTCTCTCTTTACAATGATCGTGATTTTCAGCATTGAACTTATCCTTAAAGTCGCCAGTACTTCATCTAAATAAGTACTCGGAACATCTATATCCTACAGGAGGACATGCTGAACTCTGTACTATCCTGCAAGAAATGCTTGAAAATCAAACAAGAGCCGGTACAACGTCGGAGAGCAAATCGAACGTATCGCTGTTGACTTAGCTGGACCATTCCCTATGTCCGACTGCGGCAACAAGTACCTGATGGTGGCTGTGGACTACTTCACCAAGTGGCCGGAGGTGTATGCCATACCGAACCAGGAGACGAAGAAAATCACAGACTGGCTTGTGGAGCAACTGTTCTGCCGTTTTGAGGTGACTTGGAGCTCTACAGTGACCTGGGCACCAATTTAAGTCTCACCTAATGAATGAGGCACTGGAAAGTCTTGGGGTTAACAAGACCCGCACGAAACTTCTACATCCCCTTTCTGACGGCATGGTCGAGAGATACATCAATATCTTAGAAGAACACCTGAGGAAGGTCGTGGCCAGCCATCAGTGAGACTGGGAGGTAAAGGTGCCACTCCTCATGCTGGCCTACCGCTCGTCAACACACGACACCACGGGGATGACGACCGCAAGCTTAATGTTCGGCCGAGAGCTACCCCTCTCTTGTGACCTGGTTTTTGCGTGTCCCCGGAAGCAAAACAGATAACAACCGAGTATTTGGAAAACCTCGTGGACCATCTCCATGAGGTGCATGAGATTCCTCATCAGAACATCCGGATGGCGAGCGAAAGCGTGAAAACCCCGTACGACAGGCAAGCCAAAAGCCAAGGAATGTAGCAGGGTGATCTGGTCTGGTTGTACCGCCCTTCCCGGATCAAGGGACACTGACCGAAAATTCACAACCGTGGCAAGAACCGTACCGGGTGGTAAAGAGAATTAACGAGGTGGTCTACAGCATCCAGAAGGTGCCCCGAGGTAAGATGTTGGTGGTATATCTGGATCTTCTGGCCCGCTACCATGGTGCTGTTCGGGACGACCAGCCATGTGGAGGGAGCAATGTCACAGAGGAATTGTTGAATCGCCACGACAAGTCAGCCCCGGACCCATGCGAAACAGAGCTACGCGTGGGAAGGAATTGGCCAACGCGTGGGCGCGGAGCGGGAAGCCTGCTGAGAGAGAGAGACAGAGATAGCCCGAACATTCCCGCTGCATCATGATTGTTACCGAGCGTTCCACTAATTTCTAGAACAATGACTGGAAGGTTAGCATCACGGACGGATGAGTCAGTTGTTAGTTGAAAGTTGAGAACTGATAATCGTGTGCAGCCCTGCAGTGATTTGAAAGTGAATTCTTTTGTCTGTTTAGGTGTGCTGAAGCAACGACAGACTGTATTGGTGTATGTTGCGTCATCCTGCTGCTGTTAGGGCCTTATAAAGTGTTTCTACTGGAAATAAAGGGCATTTTGAATTTCTGCAAACAAGACTTTTAATTCTAAGAACCCATAGAGTAACAATATCTTAAACTTGGGTATATTTTTCGAAACCTTGCAGACATGGGGAATACCAAAGATAATAAATATTTTTCGGTGAAAAATGGGAGTTCGGTGTGCAGCAAGTTTCTTGAACATTTTCTGGTGACATCCTTATAATACAGCAAACTTAAATACCAGTTAGGTGTTTGTTTGAGGGCACTGGGAAGTCGATAGGTTTAAAAAAATCTTTTTGTTTTGTTTTTAATTTTAAAATTATGTAATTCTTTGGGTTTAAAATGATATATGTATATATAACATAGGTTTTCAGCTGGTATTACAGCCCTTTAATTCGTCAATTTAAAGATGGCGGCTTAATGATACGCCCACTTCCTGAGAATGGCGCATAATCTTTGATCGTGATTTCCCAAAACCTTGATTTTTCATATTTTGGGTGCATGTTTCTCAAAAAATATAGAAGATATTGACATAAAATTTGTAGTGGCTATTTGTCATTGTTCCTTGAACACATCCGGCTAACATTTATATTCATGTGATTTATAAAATGGATGAAAATAAATATTCAGTCCTTGAAAATATGATCCTATTTTACTCAAAACTAATTAATTTTTCATGTGCACAGTATAACCTATATGTAATTTTCATTCATCCGATATTATTAAACTGTATCTTAGGGTATTTAGGATTAAACTTGGTGCATGTAGCTTTAAATTACTACAAGTGAAGTGTACCTGAAATATAGGGTGAAATATTTTTTTCAGTACACACGGTGTGATTTATGCCCCCTTTGCATGGACCAATGTGAATATAATTTAACTATTATACAACAGCTCAATGCACACATCCTTATACAGTAATCATACCGAGTTTCAATTTCTGATAATGTTTCATTTTCTATATATTCAAATTTTAATATTGGTAAAAATTAGCCTTGTCTGGGTAAAAATAACCTCCCAGTGCCCTTGAGTTTTAAACTTTGAAATACACTCAACAGGGTACTACGTAACAGGCGTGGACATTTTCTGATAAATACTTCCTCTAGATTTCAGGGAAACAAAGCATACTTGCGGTGAAGTATCCACATATAATTAAAGGGTGTAATGTAGTACAGGGTTCAATTCATGGTAGAGAATGCACAAAGACGATTCTAGAAAATTGCAATTCCTTATGAAATATAGCAGGAGTGGGGAGTTTTTTCTGCGCGGGCGTGTGTGTGTGTGTGTTTGTGTGTGTGCGCGTCTGTGCGTGTGTGTGTGCGCGCGCGCTTGACAGTAAAATTACTGTACTATCATTATGCATCTATGCCAAATATCTCGTTAATTTTTCAGATTTTTAAAATTGTTTTTTAGTTTTTTTGAAAAATATGGAACTGCTAAAAGGAATTGCTTGGTAAAATAAACAACCTGATGTGTTGCCTTCACATACTTTCCTTGCTTTTGCATAAACTATTCCTACAAGCACTTATTCCTCAATCGATTCTTTTCTGTAGGTACACAGGGAAGATGTGAATGCAGAATACATGAAGTACCAGATGTTTTAAATGCACAATTCTTCGCTACGCGATGGCGGAAAAGTTCATTCCCTTTGCCTCACCAAGGGATAAAATAAGGAATAGTAGCTTTCTGTTTGAAAAAGTGTAAATAATTAAGAAATTCAGACATATAACAAGGAATATCTCCGAAATAGTTCATTCCACAAAAATGTAATTCATAATAGCTGCGTGTTTAGTGCTCAAAATTTGTTGAGCTCATTAAAAATGTTTTCTATCTCATAAGATTTAACAGATATACCAAGGCGATCCTGGGCAGCACGGAGATTATACCAACGTCACCGCACGTCACATAATCGAGCGCTCCTAAGACGTTTACGTCGAGAGGTCAGTGTCCGTCTGCGCGAGCCCAAGGTACAAGCGTGGGAGGACAAAATGGCCAGGTTGCGCGTCGAGGATGGCGACGTGTGGAGGATAGCCAAAGCCCTCAGAAAACACAGAGGTCAGTACACCTCTCCCATTCATGGCACCCAGGGCCTGGCCTATAAACCCCAAGCCAAAGCCAATGCTTTCGCTGACTATCTTGAGCGTACTATGTGTCCGAGAGATGACCCCCAGGACGATAACTTTTCTGAACGTGTCCGTCGGGAGGTGCGTCGTCTCTTACGTCACCCTCCTGAGGATGCGGAGAGACTCCCTACCATCCGACCTAGTGAAGTCCAAGGCGTACTCCAACGTCTCAAACCAAAGAAGGCGGCGGGGCCGGACGGGCTGACTCCCCTAATGCTCCGCCATCTTCCCTTCAATGCGGTTCTCTTCCTGACTAGGATTTTCAATCTGTGCCTCGCCCTTGGGTACTTTCCACGAGAGTGGAGAGAGACCCGGGTGATTTTCATATTGAAACCTGGGAAGAATCCGGTACACCCTCCTAGCTACAGGTCCATTAGCCTCCTCTCCACCCTCTCGAAAGTTCTCGAGAGGCTAATTCTTGCTCGCTTATCCCCAATATTGGTAGACATTCAAGCCATTCCTGACCACCAATTTGGTTTTAGTCCTGGGCACTCGACAGTTCAGCAGTTGCTGCGTGTGGTGGAGACCGCCGCCCTGGGCTTCCAGGAAGGCGCCTTCACTGCCGCAGTTTCGTTGGATGTCGAGAAGGCCTTCTCTACGACATGGCATGCCGGACTCCTACACAAAATGATCCATCTGGGGCTCCCAACACAAGTGATCAACATTCTACACAGCTTCTTGCGACATCGCACATTTAAAGTCTCAGTCGCTGGGGGAAAACATCAACAATAAGGCCAGTGAGAGGCGGAGTCCCCGAAGGCTCTGTGCTATCCCCCACACTCTTCAACGTCTTTATGGCAGATTTCCCCACAGAACCACGAGTCGAAATGGCACAATACGCTGACGACGTGTTTCTGTTCTGCAAGGACAAACACATTCTCAGAGCCTTCAACCCCATTCAAAGACATCTCCGCCTAACACAACAGTGGTGCCGGCGTTGGCGGATGTCCGTAAATCCGGACAAAAGCCACGCCATACTTTTCACAAGGCACCACACCCCTGCAGACTGCCCCAACTTCAGCTACCGAGGTCGAAGGATAGAGTGGTCTAACTCTGTCCAGTACCTAGGAGTAAACTTGGATAAACTTTTCGCCGGCACATCAGGGACCTTTCGGCTAAGGTACAGGGAGCAATTGCTGCCCTGTACCCAATGCTGGGGTCTACCTCGATGCCAGCCTGCATGAAGTTGTACCTGTTCCGAGCGCTGGTAATCCCGGTGATGCTATATGCCTGCGAGATCTGGGCATGGCAGCAGACAGCTGTTTAGCATGGCTTCAACGTGCACAGAATAGAGGATTGCGGTCTATTTATTCTGTGGGACGTTATTTTCCTACCAGGTTGCTCCACGAAGCATCGGGTCTTTCATACTTGGAGGATGAAATTAGGCGCCGGGCTTCAAAATTATACGCAAGTTTACCATCTCACAGAAGCGCCCTTGTCAGATCATGGGGAAATTATGACCCCACTAGACGCCGATCTAGACTGCATCGGGTCCCCCGTATGGCATGCGGGCACCCTAGATAACACAGGAGCTAAACCTATCAGCAGCTAAAGCTGAGCTCCTCATAATTCTTCCAAGCTGTTTGGCATCTATATTTCTCCCCAACTAAATTACAAAATATTTAAAACAAAACAAAATAGGTGCTAAGTACTGCATCCTCTCTTTCAACCCGAAGGTACTTTGGTAACCTCAAAATTAACTCCCAATCAAAAACCTACATCATCTTCATCCTACATCTTTCAATAATAATCCTACCTGCGGTAAAACCCTTAATGGGTGGGCACGCAGCAAAAACCTTCTGGCTGTATACAGCCAGCCAGCACGAGCGAGCGAGCGAGCGAGCTGTTGAGCGGGAGGTCCGATGCTACAGCCGCATTACCTGCAGACACGTGCTGCAATTTGTATATAGTCATTGAGTGAATGAATGTGTGAGTGAGTAAGCGTAAATGAGCCCCAAATTGGGTCAAGTGGCCCAAGTTCCCGGCATGTAGTGACCTTGACTTCCTTTTGTGTCAAAATATACTTTTTTTTTCTTCAAAATGCAGACATTTGTCGTAGATGCAGTAAGCTCAAATGATAGATTTTTGTGATGCATAGAGTTATGTGATGGCTTTAAAATACTTATCTCTGCATGGCTATGAAATAAATAAATAGTGTATCGCCAACCTGAAAAAAAAGGAAACAGAAAGAAAGATCTGAATGTTGCATTCATATGCGTTTTTCTACCTAGGGTAGTTTTATTCTACACGGTGATCACTTTTTCATTACTTGTTCCAATTATACCACGCCTTTAACTCCAATGGTCATATCGACGGCCGTTCTCGTTTGGAACATATCGAAGGTGTTAACTCGTATTCATTGGATTTTAATCATCACGCACACATTCACACTCTCATTCATACTTCCAGACTCTGGGGAAGATGGGGAATTATCTTCTTTGGAGAACACTCTGCACCCCCACCGCCGGGAATCGAACCCGGGACCCCTAACACGGAATTCACGTGCTCTACCGACTGAGTTACAGGTCCAGCCAGTGTTCATTTTTATTCGTTATTTGCCGCCCTCCGATTGAGCAAGAATTACGTCATAGCTAACTAATGAGTCTGTCTTGAAATCATAGTGCCCTACGGAGAAGAAGTGGCAATTTTTGCAGAACAGTACACAAATTACAGCACTCTTGAGTGTGGCTGCTCTGATAACTAATACAACCAGCCTCCCCTGCATATGTACACAGACCACCGCGTCTTCATGCTTGAATGTTACTTTCGTACCCGCATTAAAATTGGTGCGACATATAAATATAATTTAAACCGCTGCATAGAGTAGTTTATGCAACGTTATACGGCATTCAGACAAGTCCCTCGGAGCGTAATGTTGTCAAGTGTCCGGGTAGTGTCTAACTGACATACTTTTGTTTGCAACATAGTCTTACATTTTATAAGAATGCGATATAATTTTTGTGGTTTTCTCGCATAATTAAACTATGTTAGCATCCTTTTGTCTTTTTAAACCAACAGGTGTATCAAACATTTCCAGGATACAGGATCAGTTAGTCGCATAAAGACACTGGACGCTATTAAGTGACTGGTTCCAATCTAGAAGCAATAAATAATGTTATGACAGAAAAGCGTCAGCTCGTCTCGGTAGCGTAGGTGGTAGCGTGTCTGCCTCACTTTCAAGAGGTCCTGAGTTCGAATCTAGGTTAGGGTGAGTTACCTGGATAAGGTTGTTCCGGGGTGATCCCTTATCCTGAAAGACGAATGTCGGGTAGATCAAAGCTCTATGGACCCCGAACTCATTTGAGCATCATTTCATCCATTTCATTCATAGTCCGATATGACTTAAAGCTGGAGGAAGTAAATTACAAAAGGTGTCAAGCATACCTTTTAGGAAATACAGGAAAATGGACAAATGTTGAAGAAACAGCATGTGTATAACATCGGGACCGGAAGTTGAAGTCCTAGAAGAGTCCAGAGGGAACTCCATTTCATGCAAAGCGAAGGGACTGTTATAGTCCTCGTTTGAACCAAAGTGGAAAGACCACTCTTGGGATTTCGCCGTGGCCTTCTGGGGAGTAAAGGTTGTATCGTAATAGGCAGAGCTGGAAATCGCTTCAAAAGATTTGCCAAAGGTGGCGGCTATAACCCGCGGTTCAACATGGGTCACCTTGGCAACTCTAAGACCTGGTATAGGAAGCCGCTGAAGTACGCCGGCTACGCGCCTTAGTTTATCCCACACAACAGATTGTGGGGTGTTACAGTGAAAGCAGTCCACATAGCGTCTTCATGAGGTCCTCTTACAAATGTGGATAATACGACGTGCCCTAGCACGTAGTGCCTTATAGGTGACTAAGCTCTCCAAAGTCGTGTGGTGTTTAAACATTTGAAGAGCGCGTCTTCGCTCAAGAATTGCTTGCGTGCATTCGTCCGTCCACCAAGGCACTAGAGTACACCTGCTAGTAGGCGATGAACGAGGGATAGAACGTTCACCGATGTAAGGTGGTCCACCGTCTCGTCAACGGTGGAAAGGGCACAGTTAGAGAACTGCGCAAGATTGGAATAAAGCTTCCAATCGGCCTTAGCAAACTGCCATCTAGAGGGTCATGTTGGGGGCACACCAGAAGACAGTAGCGTAATCTGACGTGGCAA
This sequence comes from Mantis religiosa, assembly GCA_030765055.1. NCBI lineage: Eukaryota > Metazoa > Arthropoda > Insecta > Mantodea > Mantidae > Mantis > Mantis religiosa. The sequence continues at coordinate 1,086,871 of JAUKNK010000097.1, read as the reverse complement.
ATGATCACTACAGTGGTGGGCAAGCTGTGGAGAACAAAAACATTAATTCCAAATGTGAAAAGCTGCCTGTTGAGCCAGAAATAAAGGTAGGTTCAGCGGTGTTCAAAAAGGAGAATTGTAGGTGGTCGAGAAGGTCTGCAAGAAGATCTCCCCTTGGCCAGGACCGAGAAGAGCCCCAAAACGGGTGATGGGCGTTCAAGTCCCCTACCAGATATATGGTGTAGGGAGCTGTGACACAAAGTGCAGGATGTCACCTTGAGCTAAGGAAGAGGATGGAGGTACATAAAGAGTAAAAATGGAAAACCGGAAACAAAGGTGAAAAAGTTCAACAACAACAGCCTGCAACGGAGTGATAAGCGCCACAGGACAGAAGCACACATCGTTACGAAGGAGAATGAGGACGCCACCATGAGCAGCACTGGCCTTCACCGGTGCAAGATCGAGGCGCACCGCAGAGTAGTTGCGGATAACAAAAGTGTTCTGAGGGCATAGATTAGTCTCCTGCAGACAGACAAGGAGTGTGTGTAACCAAAGTAAACGGTCCAGTTCCAGCCACTGAGTGCCATTTAGAGAGTGAGGAGTACGTCGGAGAGCGCAATGAACCGTAAGTAGGAGCAAAACAATTACTATCTGGGTGGTTTCCCCTGGTTCAGCTTGAGCTTTTTCTTACGCGTCGGGCTGTGGGTGGGACGGGGGCGGCCCGCCACCTCAACCCCATCCGCAGTCCCATCGCTACTAGCGGACTCAGAAAATGTGGTGCAGATGTGATTCATGTGATTCATTGATAAATTCGAGACTCTTCCCGAATAATAAATAAACCGAATATTCTATCACATTCCAGAAGCGTAACTTAATCTACGCCGGCAAGTCCTTTATCACAGCTATGTTCCTTTGCCGGCTTTTGTGTACCCTAGCCGCGCTATTGTTAACTGCTTATGCAAGCTCCTTATTACCGTGAAACGTTATCCGCCGTCTATAATCTATTTACGCCGAAACTGCTTACGCCTGTTACCGCGACAATACATTTGGCTTATATTTTAAGAATTGGTCGATATGGGATTGCTTTGTATTTGAAAATATAAACTAATAAGAAGGCATATCTCAGAAATGGTTATCCCCATAAAAATTAAATTAATATAAACTGTACGACTTTAACCAGACCTATATTTTTTGTAAGTAAGATTTTATCTATCTCTTACGCTTTACCAGTTAACGTAACGTAACGTAGCGTAATGTAAAGTGACCCCTTGCGTAGTAGCCCGTAAGCAACCAAGCCTGCAAACCCGACTGCCGGTCTCACGTCCACTTCCACAAGGCACAGGTGGGTGATCATCCGACCTATACAGGAAGGAGATCTGGACAGTATCACTCACCTCCAGCTTTCTAGAGCAGGGTTCTCTACCTACCATAACCCCTGAATTTCCTCACGATGCTTAGTGGGCACCAGTCCTACACCTGGGACTTAAAATCCGCATTAGTTTACCAGTTATCTTCTTCTTCTTCTTCTTCTTCTTCTTCTTCTTCTTCTTCTTGTTCTTCTTCTTCTTCTTCTTCTTCTTCTTCTTCTTCACTTCATGGCATAGGCAATCAAGTGCCTGTTCCGCCTTCGAAGTCCTCCAGCAATCTTTTCCTGGGTCTGCCCACCGATCTCCTACCTTTAGCATGACACTGTACTATTTGTTTTGTAAGTCCATTATCTGGCATTCTTTCAACATGTTCCATCCAATTTTGTTTGATATCTTTTAACCTATCATTCATACTAAACATGTCCAGTTCTTCTCTTATATTTTCATTTCTTATTAAGTCTCTCTTCGTGCATTCATTCACGCTTCTCAAGAATTTCATTTCTTAAGCCTGTATGTTTTTCTGTTGCTTTTTAGTTAACGTCCAAGTCTCACTTCCGTATGTCAATATAGGTACAGCCATAACTTCGTAGAACTTTAATTTTGTTTCTTTACGTATTTTGTTTCTAAATGTTATATTTATTGTTCCATACACTCTTTGAAATTTGCATATTTTATTGAAGACATCATATTCCTTGTCATAACTAAAATTAGTTCCCAAGTAGTTAAAATGGCTTACGAGTCCAACGCAACGATTATTTATAACTATTTTTGTTCTAATGGGCTCTTTCCCAATGAATGCCATTACCTTTGATTTTATAAAAGAAATGTTCATATTATATTGCTTACAAAGTTCACTAAGTTTAAAAAATAGATTTTTGCAGGGCAGACTCGCTATTTTGTATAATAACTAAGTCGTCAGCAAACAATAAAATATTTAAAAAGATTTTATTTGAAATTTTAAAACCTACATTCACTAGCTGCTTCCATTTGTACACTAGTTTGTCAATATAAATACTGAAAAGTATAGGTGATAAAGTACACCCTTGTCTGACACCCTAATTAGTAAGAATTTTTTTTTAGAAATTTTACCATTGTTCCTTACCAGTTAGTAAAAGTAATCCAGAACGTACATAACTTCTGAGGATATTAAAAGAAAGTTCAAAGTAAGGTAAAGGGAGGTATGTTCATGACATAGGCAATTTCGTGATACTTTTTCGAAGGGAGGTCACAGACAAACCAGTTGGTGTTAACTCGCCTGACGATAGCTCCTGAGCTCTAGGAAGAAATACGTAAACTACCAACAGTGAAATACGAGTTAACACCAACTGGTTTGTCTGTGACCTCCCTTCGAAAAAATATCATGAAATTGCCTATGTCACGAAAATTCCACCCTTTACTCAATGAAATTGATTTATTATGTGTATATCTTAAATATATAGTATTCTAATCAAACTCTTTGATGGCCTATTATGAAAAAAGTTATAATATTCGACTTTTTGCACAGAGTCAAGCAGTGGAGTGGTGCCACTGTAATGACTATAGTGCATGTATATACAGTGATTCCCAGGCATCTGTCAGTGTTATCAGAGATAAATACAGTACATATTCACTTGCTACCAAAATAAGGAACGATATTATAAAAAACACCAATCACGTGTGTATCACATGGGTTAGAGGCTATATGGGTATCCATGGCAATGAAAGGGCAGATGAAATTGCCAAGCGCTACGGATTATCCCAAAAGGAATTCAGTTTTAAACAGTCTACAATCACATTTGTTAAAAAAACACTAAAAAACAAATTTCTAAAATGTGGAACAGCATTTGGATAAATAAGATACATAAAAACTTACTCGAAATTTATTTCTCCTACTCTTATTGACCGTGTAAACTGCAGATACCTTTCACCTAATTTTATTTTGACCCAATTTGCCGCCAGATATGGGAAATTGGAAACTTCCTTTTGAAAATTCCATATAGACTCTCCTGATTGATAACTATGTAAATGTGAAAGTGTTCAACACTTAATATTTAAATGTGGTCCTCATTCCAAAAAGAGATATAATCTTATTCAACAGCTTTCATGTTGTAATACAGATCTTCGAACACCGTTGATTCATATATTCTTTAAAAAAAGTTGCACTTCAGCTTTTGAGTAATTTATTGGCCAAAATTTTAAAACGTTATAACTATTAACATGTTCAGTTACTCTGATCCTTATATTTATGTGATTTTCTAACTAGAACCCTAACATACTGTGACTTAGTATGTGGGTTCGCAGAACACACAAATAAAATCTTCCAAGGTTGTTGACCACAACAAAGAGTTCACTTCCAAAACACCAGTTGCAATGACAACCCTCGTTCCGCCTCTGTTTACGACTGACTTTACAACTATACCTTGGCGAGTCGCGACTTCCTTAAATACCTCCATTGATAATTGTTCCAAAACAAAGAACAAACCGAACGCTTTCCATCAATCAAGATGCCACTAGAATGTTTCATTTATCTAATCCTTGTTTCACATAAGTTTGCCTCGTATCTCTTAACGGTCACGTGACGTCATCACCACTCATTGGCTGCTATTCTAGTATAGACTGTTTTGCGGTAGAAATGATTTCGTTATTTAACATGATGATATATCCTTATATGTAGGAAGAGAATTGTCAAATTTATATTTTCGTAACCGTTTTAATTAAATATATTACACAACAGAGTTGATTTGTCTGAAATGCATGTTTATTCTTAAACGAAGTAAAGAGGAGGTCCTTTGTTCTCAAGCACATGTCACGATAGCACGTGATTTAGCGGTAGTGATGACATATTTGTTTAAATGACTTTTCTCACTGACCTTGTTTTGAACTGGATTAATCATATATAGCCATTCGAAGGTGTGTTGTGCCGAGAGCGAGAGCGAAATTAATTTATTGATCGTTTATTTCGCGTCTACTTATATGTATAATGGCAGAGTCTACAGCCAGTGTTTTTCTGAAGCATCGCAAGAGAAAACCTTTACAAAGCGGCGAAAAAAGAACTGTGGTGCATGTGTGTAATGTACTCACAGAGAAGAATCCGTCTTTATCGGTGAGACAAGTGGAACAGCTGTGCTCTGAACTTACAGGTATGTGAGATGCGTAGGAGCATCGCGACATGAAATTGAGGCAGCAGGAAAACTTACCACTCCAGGGGCGATTTTTGTTGTTGTAATTTATGTCCTCCAACGTTAAGTCATATCGTATGGTGGAGAATTGCGTGAAATGATGCTCAGATGTGTCCAGGGTCCATGGAGCTTAGAGTTACCCAACATTCGTCTTGAAGGACAAGGGAAAAAACGGAAATACCCTTATCCAAGGTAACTCACCCTGACCGAGATTCGAACTCGGGACCTCTTGAACGTGAGGAAGATACGCTACCATCTATGCTACCGAGGCGGGCCAAGGGCGATATTGCTCTGTGGTGAAGACGTTATTTAAGGACAATCAGACTGTACCGGGATACAAATCGTAAAATATACTACCTTGACGAGACTTGGGTGAATGAAGGACACACGACAAGTAAGGCGTGACACGACTTTAAGACAGAAAGACAAGCATTTTTGCAAGGAATATGTTCTGGTTTAAAAAAAAATCCAGTGGAAAAGGCCGAAGGCCTTTCATTATAAACTTGTTTCAATTTCATTGCTCATTCATTCAGTTTCAACTTGCTCAGTGTCATTATTTTTGCATTCCTTCATATTCTTATTTGTATGATTTTATCTATCTTCCTGGCAATTATTATGACGTTTACTGCAGTTTTAAATGTGACGGGATGGCACCGCCTATGGCCTTTGGCGCGAAAGCATTAGCCAATTAGGGTGAGGGGGAAGGTAGTTGCACGCGGAGTGATACACTCAGCGGTGCAAAGTTGTATGCAACAGGGATTAAATTTATATGTTTTGTTATGCCTTTGATCTCCGCGGTATATGTATATGCTTAGGCAAGCTCTTTATCTCCTCCCGGCACTATCTGTCGCTTATCGCTCCGCGCCGCGCTATCGTAATTAACGGGTTCGCCACAATACCTTACTGGTAAACTAGGGCTACTTCTTTTTGAGAATAAATAATAATAGATGTAGTTACGTGCCATAAAAATTTATAAAGTAGGAGACCTCAAAGCTTCAGTTACAGTGAACTCTCTACATCGAATTTTGGGTGGAATTCAGTATCATGTCCACATATTATCGTGAGCTATGGAAGTATAATTGTTTTATTTTTTATTCAGGGGTCTTAAAACATTCATTTCCGGAGAAATGTTGGTTTCAATTTTTGGATGAAAAGCAATATTGTTTCTAGACACTAGGCAGGGGGTAACAGTTCGAAAAATGCTTTTTATTCAGAGGCCTCAAAGCACGCATTTACACGAAATTTTGGTATGATAACTCTGAATGTAAAACTATAATTTCTCTACCTATTATGTACGTGGTAATAGAACGTAAAGAGCAACGCTTTCCACATTTTTGTACCAAATGTTTCATCAAAGATTTATAGGTATTGCTTTCGTACACTATATGTAAGAATTTAATGAGGAGATTAAAGTATATAAATAATCTTAATTTCAACTTTAACGATATTAATTTACTGGCCATAAGGCAACATGCTCTTCTAACTGGATTGGTGCGTATAACGTGGCACCTTACCAAACCCAGAAGAAAATTGCGATAACCACATCAAAACATTGCACGCACACTATCACGGCAACTATTCTTTTTCCTTGTTATACAGGAAAACCTTGCTAAACAAGTGCCCTAAGTCACGAAAAGCTACATATGAAAAATAGTGTTTCTGTCGCAATGAGGCGATCTCAGTTCCGGAAGCTGAGGTTGTTCAAATTCAATAGAAAGATATATGCTCTCAAAGGGTAAATACACAAACACCCAGTAAGGCGGCCGGTAAGGCATTGTATTGGCGGTGCCATAAATAAATAAATGTATATATAAATAAATACATAAATTAAATAAATACCCAAATAAACAAATGAATAAATAATGAATAAATAAATAATAAATTAATGAATAAATGAATGAATAAATAATTTTAAAAAATTAAGTGATTTTAAATTATAAATATGTGTACCAATTTCGAACGATATAGGTAATCTTATTAATAATCCATCCTATTATTAAATATCATGGTATAGGTGATACAGCCTTGAAACTTTTTCAGTCGTAATTAAGTAATCGCTATCAAGTCGCGTGTGTCGGTAGTGAGAGATCGAAAATGACAGAAATAAGGGTGGGAGGGGGTGCCACAAGGTTCTGTTCTGGGGCCTCTACTTTTTGCACTAACGATCAATGGCTTGTCCTCCTTTGTAAATACCCCTACAATATTATATGCAGATGACATTACTTTCTTTAATACCAGCTTAGACGTTACAGGACTTAAAACAATTGTCGAGGACACCCTGAGGCAGGCAGACATATAGTTTAGGGCAAATGGCTTCTTGCTTAGTGAAAAGAAAACACAACAACTTGTATTTAGCTTAAGGGACCTGACAAGTTCAAATGCCACTAAAGAAGTCGAATGTTTGGGTGTAATATTTGATAATAAACTCTCATGTGAACCACATATTAATTACATCACTACAAGGCTCCCAAGAGTTATATATCTTATCAAAAACTTAAAAAGCTGTGTACCGAATACATACATTAGATCTGCTTACTTTGGTTTTTTCCATAGCATTATATTACATGTTATCTTACTTTGGGGTAGTAGTAGCCACGTTAGTAATATCCTACTGTTGCAGAAGAAGATTATCCGTATTATATCTGATACAGCAAATTTTCACATTGTAAGCCATTATTTATTAAATTAAGAATAATGACAGTAGTAAACTCATACATCTATACCGTCCTAATTTATATAAATAGAATTTATATGATTACAACTATAGACAGGATATCCATAAATATAATACTAGGTACACAAACTAAATTGATACACCTTATCATGGGCTTGCAAAATCACATAATAGTTTTGAAATATTAGGTATAAGAATTTATAATGCACTTCCAGATTATGTAACTCAAATGCCAAATAATAGCTTTGAACATAGGCTTTACGACAGTTTATTAATTAACCCACTCTAATCCGTTTTAATCTGTATTGTATCTTCTGACGTCTATTGCTGTAAAGCTCAACGACAAAATATTACAATACTGGTTATGTCACCCCAGCAGTCACGCTTAAATTATAAGTTTCTACTCACTCAGCAGTTTATGGTAATATTTTAATAAATTGTATTGTTCATTGAAAGTTTGAATTGTTCATAAAATTTTATTGTTGCACATATTTTTGAGACTTGTCATGGCTGTATTAAGGTTAATGTATCTAGTTACCTCTGTAGTCAGACTGATACATACAAAATATACGTACTTCTTTTTGTAATAAATTGTAAGATGACTATATGAATGCAAGGTTGCACTTTCTCTACTACTTATATTATTTTGTTAAATTTTATTGTATTGACGTTGCCTATTGCTGTATTTAAGCTTAATGGCAAAACAAATATTATTTTATAATATACTGTACCAAACAGAATGTACAGGGAAAAGAAAATAGATATTTATTACATCCGTACTCTTGTTACGCACAGGTGTAACGAGTACAGTAAACGTTTGATAATACAATTCATGGGGAATGTGGTACGAAGCGTTCGTGTACGATTTCGCGACAGACAGGTATCTTAAGTCCCGTGCTTTACTGCAATCTAGCGGATAAAGCGTAAGTTATGTGCCAGAGAAATCTCGGCAGCACCACCTGCCATAAAAAGCCGTGTATAAGCAGACATCCTAGCCCTAACACAGGCACTTATGAGCGTAAACGGTACCATTCTGAATTCGGCACCAAGCCAAGGAAAAAACCAAGAGAGAGAGCGCTTGCGTTTAATGTGCCTATTCACACGAGGGGCAGACACTCAGCAAAAATATTTTTGGCGCAATTCCTATACACTTCTCTTTCTTTCGTTTCCATACAGATGGTGCCATGGCACAGCAGCACTACCTCAGAAGCCCTCCCTGCAAACACCACCAATTTCTAGAACTGCACTATTCTACAGATGTACTCCTGGTGCCCGGCATGCAGGATGTGTCTTTGTTGCTGATAAAATATTAGAGCGATGCACTCCACAAATTAAAAACATTAATATGAAAACAGCCGGAAAATAATTTATTGATGAACTACAAGACGTACTAATTCCCATGCTACAGCGAACTTTTGGAAGGATTGTATTTGTCAAATCCAGTGTGGATGCATTCTCTCAGAGTGTCAAAATCTGTTACAGGAGCAGCACAAATCAGGCAGTTCAAATATCCAATCAATTGGATTCAAATTACGGAAAGAAGAAATGAATGGCCCCTCGACTGTCCTCTATGCGGAAATTTCCCATGCAAGATATTAGCGACTGAAATGAGCTGAAGCAATATCGTGTAATCCTTAAATTTCCTAGGAAGAAGTTCAGAGTCACATCATCAACTATTAAATGACGCAATTCCTTTCTGAGAAACTACAGGTACAGACGCGAGCAAATGTATTCCAATGCAAGCAAGACTGACCTACGGGAGGGAGGCGGGTTAATTATCATTTAGTTGCACCAGGTACGCTTCAGTTTCCTTATACCTAACCAGCGAGTTCGGCGCACAGGTATTTAAAGGGCACTGGGAGGTCAATAGGTTTAAAAAAATCCATTTTTTGTTTTTAAGGTTAAAAAATTATACAATTCTTCAGCTTTAAAATGATATATAACATAGGTTGTCAGCTGGTACTAAAGTCCTTTAATTCGTCAATTTAAAGATGGCGGCGTAAAGATACGCCCACTTCCTGAGAATGGTGCTTAATCTTTTCTCGTGATTTCCTAAAACCTTGATTTTTCATACTTTAGGTGCATGTTTCTCAAAAACTATAAAAGATATTGTCACCAAATTTGTAGTCGTTATATTTCAATGTTCCTTGAATATATTCGGCTAACATTTATATTCATGTGATTTATAAAATGGATGAAAACATATATTCAGTCCTTGAAAATATTATCTTCTTTTACTCAAATCTAATTAATTTTTCATGTGCATAGTATATTTAAAATTGATTTTCGTTTAGCCGGTATTACAAAAATGCATCTTAGGTTATTTAGGATAAAACGTGGTGCATGTAGCTTTAAATTCCTACAAGTAAAGTGCACCTGAAGTATAGGGTGCAATTTTTTTTTCATGACAGACGGTGTGATTTATGCCTCTTTTGCATGGAATTATGAGAACGCAATTTAAATATTATACAGTAGTTAAATGCAGACATCCTTATACAGTAATCATACCGAATTTCAATTTCTTATAATGTTTAGTTTTCTGTATATTTAAATTTTAATATTGGTAAAATTAGCCTTGTCAGGGTAAAATAACCTCCCAGTGCCCTTAAACCTCAATGGAAAATAAAAACAATTTTGCCACATGAAACGTAGGTGGTTTTATGTAACTCTCCAGTATCAACTTAGGTATTAATCTATCCTTTCCTTACTGACGACATTTTCTCTCTCTTCCTCTCTCGCACACGCATACCTCAAACATTTAAATCTCCCTTTCTTCTTTTTAAATGCGTTTCTAATACTCACACTTGTAGTTTTACCTGGAACGAAATATTTCTACCTTTCATAGTTTATCGTTAATTAATATAATATTAAACTGCGTGGTATTTAAAATTCAGTGTGTATTGTTCCAAAAATTAATACATTATTTCCTTTGTTACAGTTCTCAAGAACAGATTATATGGACATAGTAATACAATTAATATAACCACCAAGTTACCAAATGACTTGACACCAACTGACTTAACGACCAACGAAATAAATAAAATAATTATTTTGTTTGATAATGACAGATCATATACAAAATCACATTAGCGTCACCATTATGTCGGAGGTTTTACGAAGGAGCTCTTTAAATGTCCGTAAAACTGATATGATGCACTTTTAGCCTCACGTAGAAACCATCGAAATAGACCGGGCTTGAACTCGCAAATATGGGATCAAAATGCCAGCATCTAACTTATCTTGGTCAGCTTTCATCGTCATCGTCGTCGTAATCACCATCATAACCCGCCCCGATTATGTTGATGGTAGCATGTCTGCCTCACGTTCAAGAGGTCCCGAGTTCAAATCTCGGTCAGGGTGAGTTACCTGGATAATGTTTTTCCGGATTTTCCCCTTATCCTGAAACAGTAATGTCGGGTAACTCAAAGCTCCATGGACCCTGGAATCATTTGGGCATCATTTCACCCATTTCATTCACCGTCTGATATGACTTAACGTTGGAGGACGTAAATTACAACAACAAAAAATCATCATCATCGTCATCGTCGTCACCACCACCATTATTGTTGCTATTATTACTATTATTATCATTCCTATATTTATTATTATTGTTGTTGTTGGGTAGACTGCTAGGCAGGATAATTCATCGTCACCTGCCTCCATTGGTTGGCGCAGGGTAACGTCATTGTTGATCAGCAGGTAAACTTAACCTCTGCTTTCACTAGGCTAAACTAAACCATCATAGAATTTTGTTCCCCTTGCCTCTCCAAACCCCTCGTCCATCGAAAAACTCTTGCACGCGTGTGTACATCTCTGCATTCAGTTGCGGAGGAATGATATAGGGACCGATCCGATGAAGGTGAATGATCCACTTCAAACATTTATGTAGAACCTCTGACATGTCTGACCTGTTGTGTTTCATGAAATTGTCCATTGGCCCATTTACGAGTATTATGGACATTGATGATGCCCGCCGTGGCAGCGTGTCTGCCTCACGTTCAAGAGGTCCCGAGTTCGAATCTCGGTCAGGGTGAGTTACCTGGATAAGTTCTTGCCGGGGTTTTCCCTTATCCTGAAACACAAATGTCGGGGAACTCTAAGCTCCGTGGACCCCGGGCTAATTTGAGCATCATTTCACTCATTATATTCATCGTACGATATACTTAACGTTGGAGGGCGTAAATTACAACAAAAAAACCATTGATGATACAATCGCCAGTAAACCCAGACTCATCCTGAATAGTCTACATGCTAAGAAGTTTATATACAAGGCAAAATTCTGTAACGTGCATAGTAGAAAGTTCTCAACATTTAATCCTCGCATCCGCTGAAGGCGGCATAGACACAAATGATTTTCATACAAAATTCTGGAGATAGTCGCGGAGCTAGAGTAGTTTCAAATCAAGAATGAACATGTGTTGAGCCAATACTTTTATTTTCTTTGGAGTACAAACGTCAAACTTGTTTGCCTCGACAAGTATTCAATAAAAACGCACGAAGATTTATAATTCAAATGAAAATCATGACAGACGAAGGCTAGAAGCCTAAATATATTCCCCCATAAAAGACTTCCTTTTCTGCAAACTAAGACTCTTTCATTCTGTACTCTCTTTATATACATATCTTATGTATCTTTGTATGCACGGAACAGAACACAACTACTTTGAATTTATATCCAAGGTATACAATTAAAATTTGTTTGAACACTTCGTCAACAATTACAAATGCGTATTAGTGGTTGAGGATGTTACTGGTAGAGACATCTGTTGACCAAGAGATACTTCATTATCGAGCATTCAGTTTATGTCCTAGTGGGAAAATAATAAACTAACACATTTCGCACACGATCTGTCACAAGGTCCAGCATTTTGTTGAGGTGGCTTTTTATCTTTGATCTTCTTTCCTTACATTACGTTTGTTGTTCGCGAGAAGTGTAAACCTAGAACTAAATATTTAAATTTTTTCGAAATTGATGTACTCCACAGCCGAACATGCACAATAACTGTTAGACGATGTGTGCCCGCCTTGGTAGCGTAGATGGTAGTATGCCTGCCTCACGTTCAAAAGGTCCCGAGTTGGAATCTCTGTCAGGGTAAGCTACCTAGATAAGTATTTTTCGGGGTGTTCCCTTATACTTAAAGGACGAATGTCGGGTAACTCTGAGCTCCATGGACCCTGGACACATTTGGGTATCATTTCACTCATATCATTCACCATCCGATAGGACTTAATGCTGTAGGATGTAAAATTACAGGAAAAAATGGAGACAATGTAGCGCCCTCTGTCTGTACATAGCAAACCCACAAAATAGCAGCACACCGCAAGTAGCACCAAATAATGGCAGATAGCGTTGTTGCTGAAACATTTCCACTCCTATGTAGCTTTGGATGGACTGGCATAACACTTATTTTGGGCACTTAATAACAGTTCAGCTGTATTACGTCATCATTTTTCTCTTTTTGAAGAGAGAGAGAGGAATAGAGGAAGGAAGGGAGGGAACCTATTGCTATCATTTATTTTATTTTATTTTACCTCACTGTCTTACATGGAGGGGAATGATGTCAGAAAGGGGTATCATATTAGCTGTATCTCTTATACTTGCAATATCCATGGTTTGAAGGGTGCATTTTTATTAAGCTGGATCATTGTCCATCTCTCATCGCGTAAAAATTGTCTGAGACGTGAAATCGAACAATAAACCGGTGTGTCCAGTCTGTAACTATGCAAATGTACCCATTATAAGCCACAGCAGTGCACGTTGTAATGAAGGGTTCAACTTAGGAAGATTGAAGTGTAATATATCTTCACGTGTAGCATTCCATCCGGCAGGTATCCAACTATTACATTTGTCTAGCACATTTCCATATTCCAGCCTTTCCAGAACATACCATCACTCGATGCGGAAGTGAATCTGCTGCCCAGCAAATAGTGCAACTATGGCAGCTAGCCATCCTGTGGCAATACAGTTTGTCTGCCGTTGGAGAAATTTCATTTACAATTTCGTATGTCACCGCTAACCATTTGGTGTTCAATTGCTGAAGGCCCAAACATTTCCATAAGCGCTGCCAGGGCAGCTGCGGATCCTTCATCTGTACCTGCGGGGCAATTCCAACTGCTTGACGAAGACAAGCATAAATGTTCTTCACTTTGCGCTTATCACCATCTATTGAGTGCTCCGGGGGTAACCGCTCCAACGCGTAATAGGCTTTTCGTAAAATCTCGGATACCTTGACACGTTGTCCATGGCGCCAAATTTCCATGTGCGTGCGTTGTATTATGGTGTCCATGGGATCACTCTCATTATTCAGGGTAAGCAGGAGCATTTTAGTCATCAGGGCTTGCGACGGGAGAGCCATCTCTATTAATCCCCAACCACCTTGCCCCTTCGAGAGGTGTATTTGCGGCCGCGCAACACGGTAGAGCTCCCATGTCCAGATGAAATAGCCCAAGATTTGTTCTATCCTCTGGCAATGGCGCTTTCTTGGTGGTGGTACGTGAGCAAGAAACCAAATCCTGCTGAGCTCGAAATTGTTACAATATCGTATACGTTGAACCAAATTCAAAATCCTTAATTTCTGCTTATAAATCATCCCACGCAATACATTAATCCGTGTCATCCAGTTATATTCCCTCATGTCCGTCTCGCTATCACTAAAATAGACCCCCAAAATATTCGTACGCCGCACCATAGGCATTCCTAGGATTGATGTATCTGGCGGATCTGGTTCAACGGCTAAAATCTCGGACATCTGCACTTTAAATGTCATCCCTGTGGATACCTCGTAATCTTGTAAACAATCTCTTTAGCGAGGACTATCCTGGGAGGGGTGGTAACTATTACCGTAATATCACCTGCGTAGGCCTTCACAACAATTCGTTGCCGATGTATCTCAAGTCCAGCAAGTGTGGATTGCAGCTGTCGAGTAGTGGGTCAACCTACAGGTAGAATAGCATCATGGACATGGGACATCCTTGTCTGACTGAGCGTTTAATCGGTATAGTAGACCTTAAATAGCCATTGCAGAGAACTCTTGATGAGGCACCAGCATACATGACTGAAATCAAGTTGCAGGATTATGAGGCACTTTAAAGTCCATCATACATCTTGACAAACCCATATGGACAACCCTGTCAAAGGGCCTTTTGAGGTCCAAATTAAAAATCGCTGCAGACTGATGTTCCTGTGCAAAATGCAATATATATATATATATATATATATATATATATATATATATATATATATATATATATATATATATATATATTCTCTCAAGGCAGCTAACGTATTATGCAGGGTCGCTCCTTTCTTTACTGCGGCCTGTAACTCGCTAATGCTATATGGTAGTATCTTTTGCATGCGACCAAAAATTATTTTAGCAAAGAGTTTGTAATCATAGTTCAACAGCGTGATTGGTCAATAATCTTGTAAGAACTTGGGTCTAGCCACCTTCGGTAGTTGGACCATTATCCCGTCTGCAGATGTGAGTGGTAAATCCTCTGTATTCCACATTTTCTGAAAGACTTGAAATAATTCGTTCTGCTTGTAAAATTCATATGGCAAGGCGTAAGGCCCCGGGGAGGCACGCAATTTGGAGTTTTGGATTATTTTAAGCAAATCTGATTTGGACAGCGACGGCGTATCCTGCCACAATTCTTCCGGTATCACTGGCAGGAATTTTGACATATATACCTCTACCTTGTGTGAGAGATCTGCGGAGCCGGTGAACCGTTGTGCGTAGAAGTTGTTCACTTCACGAAGAATTTCGGCTGTAGTGGAAACTTCCCGTCCCTCTATTTCAAGTTGTGTGATTAGCTTCCGGCGACCATGATTACGTTCCTATGCCAACTGAAAAAACTCGCCTACTCCCCATGCAGCACTACCTCCAAGTGTACTCTGGCCAAGTACCCCTGAAGCTGTTGTTTTTTTCTAGCTTTTAAGTGTTCTTTGAACTCTTGCACTAGTTGCAGAACATTGTCTCCTTGCTCTTGCCGTACGTGCAGCTAGTGGAGGATTTGGAAGTAGTATTCAATGGTTTCTCTTCTAGCCAGCGCTCGACGACCGGGAGCAGCCCGAAAGAAGTTTCGTAATGTAGGTTTGGCTTTACAAACCCACCAGTCGACTTTGTTTGGTGCACGCGCAAAGGATTCCCGCAATCGTGACCAGCAGTCCTGGAAGACAGTCATCACTTCCTCATCCGTAAGCAAGGAGCAGTTAAGTTTCCAGTAACCTCTGCCTCTATTGCAGCTCGTCACCCTGCCTTCCAGTGCATGTATTAGTGCAATATTATCACTAAATGCCACCGGTAGTATTTCTGTGCAATGAAGGCAGGGTAAGAGTTCAGCCGTAACATACATGCGGTTCAGTCGTGAAGCTGATGGTCCTCTCGCGAATGTAAATTGTACAGCTGAGCCGTGCTTATTTTCCCAGGTATCTGTCAGGTGCATTTGTTCTACTAGCTACTGCAGAGTACTACACCCATTGATGGCACCTCGTTGATCTATAGTAGCTAAATTACAATTAGATCGCCAACCAGGACGAACGTTGCACTTGATGGAATATGGGTCAAGATGTCTTGCCTAAAAAGTTTCTCGTTGCTTTCGTTTGTTACTGCCAGCGTAAATGTTCACCAAGGTAAATGCCCTCATAGACAGCTGAAATGGCTCTATCAGAGGGATCAAATTGTGTAGTTTTAATCCTTGGAAATACACTATAGCCGTACTGGAACCTTCCGGCCCAAGATTCGTCTCGTACTCGTAGCCATATAAGAAGTCCATATTGCCAATATACACCTCCTGCAAAAAGCAGATATCTATGTCATAATTTACCAAGAAGTACCTTAAATGTTCCTGTTTGACCACCCGTCGCAGACCATTAACATTAACCTAGGCCCAGATTTGAACACCTATCGGCATTCAATGGGAAGGAGCATATCCTTAATGATACCAGGATTTTGAAGAACCAGGTACCATTTTAATATCAGTTGAGCCTCCGTGAACAATTCCTGGGCGCGAATCCTCTTTGGTAAGTGTAGCTGAACGTAGTTCTTCTTCATACTCATCACTGTCATCCACTGCCGGCCGCTTGCCTGAGTCTATCTCTTTCGCTTGGGTGGGAACCGGGTGGACTACGTATTAAGTGTAGCACATCCGGTGGTTGCTGTCCTGGTGGGATACCTTGCCCTTCCATCTCCCTGTGCTTACTTCTTAACCGAGGGTCGCGACCCGACATGGCAATGCCAACCTTCTGCCTTAACTGAGCTATTTCAGTAGCAGACACCTCCACCTCTTCATCACTTACAACCGCCGTACCTATGTCCCGAGAAAGCTCCGATAGAGCATTAAGTTCAGGTGCATCCTGTGTCTCAAACTAGGCGTGATATCGCTGGCCACTGCGGGCTTTTCGGACTCCGCCGGTTCTCTCGTCAGATCCACTATTACCGGACAATTATCTGCCTGTTGTGCAGGTTGCTCCGACTGCTTGGCTTCTGTGGACGTACTCGTCGAGCCTGGTGCTTGCCCTCTATCGACGGCAGCAGCATATGAACTACCACCTGCTGCGGCAGTGAAGGTCACTGGACGATTCCTTGGGTTTATGGTTAGCCGCGTGGCCCGAAGGGGGCACTCAGCTTTCAGGTGGGTATTGGCATGACACAGATGACAAGCTTGAGGTTGACCGATTTAACTGATTGCCACCAAATAGGTATCGATGACCGAGCTAGTGGATATGTGACGTTTTAGTCTCATATTCACAGCAATCACGCCGTTGTTAGTCGGAAGAAGATACTGGGAGCTCCATTGCTCTCTGCTTATGTCATACACTGTACCGTATTGGCTCAGCTGCTCGACAACACAGCGAGGGGAACCTCCGAAAGCAGATTGAACATTTTAACATTCACTGTTTGCTGATCACCCGGTGTAATGCGTAACTTTGCCGTTTCTCCAGACGCGTAGGTAAAGTTTTGCTCATCTTGATAACGGGCTAGCAGATTATCGTACAATACCGCCGAAATGACCTTCACATATACAGTACGTTCTCTTGTGCGCAGCTGGAGTGTGTCAACTTGATCCACCTGTAATCCCATGAAGTTTACAAGCCACTGGTCGATTTCTAATGCAGTAGGTTTACTTGCCGTTGCTTCAAATTGAACTTTTTTTGTATTCACACGTTTGTACATCGCCATGATTACCTTTTCAACTCAAAACCGAACAGGTATAAAATATACCCAAATCAGCAAAACTAGGCGCGAAACGCTGAATGTACAAAGGGCAGCACAAAGAAAACCCGCTCTGCCTGGCGTTTACTAACGTACACAGTGGAAAGACAACCTCGCGGTATGCCCGTCACCGCACAGCTGAGGTCGGTCACCCTACTCTCTTGGTGTTGCCAGTTCCACGGCAAGCGGGCGATAGAGATGGACGATATTTCTGTCTTTGTCTCAACCTAGCAAGCATCATACAGATGCTGAGATATACAGTAATACAGATGCTGATAGAGAAGTTCGTTTAATATTTCAGCATGTTTGTAATAACATATTCAATGATTATAGCACAATATGAACCTTAAGCCCTTGAATTGGCGAACAGTTAGCTCACACAGCTATCGTTAATATGTACACAAAACAAACTTATTCAAATTAGATGCGTCCTAAGAAATAATGTGTGTGCTACAGTGAACCAAAGTAGTGACATTTCAACGATTTGTGAATATAGCTTCTATTTTAATATGACATATTTGTAAATTGCCTGTAATGGACTTGAAACTTATTCTATTTCATTAAAATACTTAGTAAATACGGAAGATATGAATGTATATTTATGAAGAATTTTTACATCATGAATCTCGTTTACTAATGTTATGCATTGTGCGCAGAAATTTTAGTCTTGCAGCGACAATATCGTTTCTTTCAAGCAGAAATTTTTGACCATTATTGGTTCTCCTATATTTGAACCTAAGAGATTTCAGAATATTATGCATAGAAGATACGGAATCTGTATACTTTATTTCCTCCCCTCATTAATTTGGTCAACTTTTGGGTGTTGGATATTCACCCTGGTCATATAAATCATAAATTGTTCTACGTGAAACACACTTTTGGAAATTGTCTAAGTTGGTAGCACGTTTTTCAGCAGCCCATTGTCTCCCTGAAGATAGAAATATGGAAACCTCCTAATTTGGTAAACTGTTTGCCTTCGTCACAGAATGAGCACTCACGGACAAGCTTGGAACATTAATTCTCGATTCTGAGCAAAATTTGTACTTTCGAAAAAATTTTTAATCGACCTCTGTTTGAAAAAGCAATAAACATTAACAAGAATATTTGTAGCCTATTTATGTAAAATTTTATGAGCTGTTTACCAGTTACTACTAGGTGCACCAGTATTAGCCTTGCTAAGTGGTATATTCACTAACTTTGAAAAGTACCTGTGCGCTCTTGCAAGATCACCACTTTACTGAATGCAAGGTACAAAGTGCAACTGCAGCATAGACTGTGCGTGCTTTTCTTCACTGACAGATAATAATTGTTTTCATTCTAGTCAGTCGCGTTATTTTTCCATACCTCCGAAATCGGATGTGCTCCAAACATGGGGTTTGAAATGTAATGGTCAGAAAAAATAGCTCTGTAATGTGGGATAAACAAAATAATTTTTTAATTGGTATCTTTAGAACGCGTAAAGAAATCAGCCGTAGGATTCGGCACAGCGAGGCAGTACGCGTGGTTAACTGTATAACGTTGCACGCACCGCATTGGCTAGTAGCGATAGAATAACCACGCCTAGCCCCGCCTTATGTTCATACGAATCCTCCAAGCGAAGGTATGAGTCTCAACAGAGGGCAGGGTGGTAACGGCTCTACCGAGTAGAACACCCCGCCCGGTACCTAAGTCGTCTACAGACGATTCCGAGTCCCGATTTCGATTGATAGGCCCATCATCGACCGTTTGAGGCGGGACGGCGGTTGCCAGAGCGTGTCCTGTCACCGTCCTAGTGCCCCCACGGGCAACTTCGCTACCCCAGAATGAGGCTTCAAGTACAACGCAGCACTCCAGCGACCTCCCGTAGGGGAAGGGATCCGTCCCTTTCAGCTGCCAAAGTGCGGGCGCTGCGGACCCTTAGCACTCGTGGTACCTCTGACGTTACTAGAGGAAGCTTAGGCCGAACAGCCGAGCCCCTCCTTCGGGAGTTGTTCGGATTGGGATGGTCTCGAGGGGGCAGTGTGTTCCCGATACCCGTGGGAGATTGGGTACGTCTTCGGACGGGGTTGAGGGAAGCCATTAAGTTTCCGGGTACTAGCCTGCTTAGCTAGTAGAAGGTGTGATCACCAGGCGGCCCCACCGAGGTCATATCGGTTGTCTTCACCTTGAGTGTTGACGCGCGTAAGTGGCGTATCCACTTCCGTCCCGTCTTGTGTCCCTAGGACCAGATGGGGGGCTTGTTAGGAAACTAGGTATTGCCCTAATGGAAAGCCCCACGGAGGATGCCGGGCGCCCTTCACGGGATAGCTCGGATAACTTCCTGGTTGAAAGAGGCCCGGGTCTTTTTCCTAAGGGTTCAAGGCTAATGGAAGTAGAACCTCTGGACTCAACTCTAGCGACCAGGGAGGAAGATGTTCCACGCCTACCATCTACCATAGCAGCAGCTGCCTTTTTTCCGAAGAATGCCTGAGGGAAGCCATGCAGGACCTTCGGAGAGAGATACACACCATTGGAGCCCATCTTGCCTCGCTTGAGAACACCATCACAGACTTTCAGTCCTCCAGAGAGGACATCCATCACCTCCACTCAGAGGAGCTCAACATTGCCCCACGCCTAGACCAACTAGAAGAAACAATCACCACAAGCATCGCAGAACGCCACCCAGAGCAGACCGAACAACTCACGAAGTTAACAGCAATCGCTCAGCGCACTGCCCACACCACAACTGACATCCAGACTCAACTACACCTTCTCCAACAACAGTTGAGCCCAGAAGTTCTACTCCAATTAGTCCTGAACCCGTAGGAACTGGACCCGGGCCTCCTTCAACCAGGGAGTCATCCGAGCTGTCCCAAAGGTCGCTCGGCGTCCTCCGTGGGGCTTTCCATAGGGCAAGACCTAGAGACTAACAAGCCCTCCATCTGGTCCTATGGACTCAAGACGCGATGGAAGTGGATACGCCATTTACGCGCGCCAACAACAAAGGTGAAGACTACCGATATGACCTCGGTGGGGCCGCCTGGTGATCTAGCACACATTCTACTAGCTTTGGAGGCTAGTATCCGGGAGAATTAATGGCTTCCCTCAACCCCGTCCGAAGACATACCCGATCTCCACGGGTATCGGGAACACACTGCCCCCTCGAGTCCATCCCAATCCGAACAACTCCCGAAGGAGGGGCTCGGCTGTTCGGCCCGAGGTTCCTCTAGTAACGTCAGAGGTACCACGAGTGCTAAGGGTCCGCAGCGCCCGCACTTTGGCAGCTGAATGGGACGGATCCCCTCCCTCCTCTCCAACAACAGCTTCATCAACTCAACAGCAGTGACCAGTCATCCTCTGTGAAGCGCAAGCTCTCACGCTTGGAGGAGAGTCACTCGCATACAGGCGCCAAACTCGAGCAGCTCCTAGACCTCAACCAACAGCTACGCAGCGTGGTTGAGCAGCATATTCCAGCCCAGGTGGGCAACTTTAATGTCTCTTTACGCGAACACGTACGGAGACTACACGGACTCAATAGCTCCCAGCAATAAAAGAACTACACTGAAACTCCAAAACGATGTACGCCCAATCCCCTTCGTGCCATGCTCAGGACCTCGGTCATGGTCATGGCCAAGGAAACAAACCCCTACGCGCTCCCGTACCCTGTGCGGCAGCATATGATGACTATAATGACGGAGGTGCTAATGCGGAACTCCATAATAGGCAGAAAAATAACTGCCATCCCAAATTCCATCTTCAAAACTCTCCTTATAGCTCCTTGTTATTGTTAATAAAATCCTTAAACAAATTCATTGCTTCGTGCCACTCTTGGTCTCCCAACATACGAATCACTCCTATCTAATGAGTAACCCATATTCAAGTTCTGGTAATTTCGTGTGTTCGTGAATAAGATGACTGCCAATCATGGTAACCTTCATTATAAAGATTACAAGCTGGTAATGCAAGGCCATGTATGTAGTATACATCGGTTTCTTCACTCAAATAATACATTTTTTTCTGTATTCTATACTCTACAAAATACAATCAATGGACAGAAATTTGATTCCATTACTTATTATACTTATTATTCCTTTGCTCTGCACAGTTAAACGAAAACAATAAAAAGCGAGTAACAATGTGTGGCATTTAATCGTTGTTGGTGTTTACAAAGGGCAAATCTTGTAACTCTATTGCACACGATCTTTAGACCCACTTTGACACGATATTTTTGTTTTTATGTTTAGATGATGGCCATGAGATATTTATATCAAAATACATTTTGTATAATAGAAGGTCTTTGGTGTCGAAAAGCAACCAGTATGGGCATATGGTGGTTCATGTAGCACTTGTAACACAGATGTTCAGCTGTTGACTTAACACCATTTTGGAATGCGCGAGCGTGTCGAACGATTTCTGTGTAATTTGTTGTGTATAGCAACTGCGCTTAAAGTGGCTGGCTTTGTACGGAAAAACTGTTCTTCCCCCTAACCACAACGTCATAAGCATCTTAGGATACACCTATCGAAGGAGGAGAGGTGAAGAACTTTAGGCACGTGTTTAGAGCTTTAAATACCCAGGGTTACCGTTGCGTAAATAACGTTTAGAAGAAAAACTATGAAGGTGAATTCACTGTACGAAACAGTCATTGATCTTTTCAAATAATAATGATACATGATAATAAAGACAATAATACATAATGTTAGAGTGCTTTATAACACAAATAAAAAGAGATATATTACCTATGCTGTTATGGTGTAGTACTTATATTACCTACAAAAACTAAATGCATATTGTTTAGATAATATCCAATGAAAGCTTAGTAAAACATTCCGATACCTTGTTATAGGACCATCATTACAATTTTAAGAGGGTTAAATTACACCAGTGTGCATGAATTTGTTACGGATATTTACTTGCAAACTAAAGTAGCGCTTTTATAAGCAAAGATTGTACGATAGAGCTTTTTATATTGCAATCGTGAGATAATTTATCCTAAAACATATTCCTTTATTCTATTGCAGTTAAAGGTGCCGAATCAAATTTCAGTTGATTTAATAAAGCAGTAAATACCTCAAAATTTTAAAAAAATAACTAAGGATTTAAAGAAAAACCAGTACGGAAACTCTATTTCTCTTAAGTGCTGGAAGTTTTTACAAGGATGTCTGCTAATTTTACAAGTTTGAATAAAGTTAAGCAGTGTAATTATTTGGTGGGATTTGTAATTTTACGTCCTCCAACGTTGTCATATTGGACAATGAATGGAATGGGCGAAATGATGCTCAAATGAGCCCAAAGTCCATAGAGCTTAGAGTTACCCAACATTCGTCTTTCAGGATAAGGGAAAACCCCGGAGAAATGCTTATCCAGGTAACTCAACCTGACCGAGATTCGAACTCGGGACCTCTTGAACGTGAGGCAGACACTCTACCCCCACGCTACCGAGGCGGGCTCTGGGGGGTTTGGGAGGGGGGCTTCTGTTAAACATATTTTAAATAAATAGTCACATGCATTTCGCAAAATAATTAAATGCCACAAACGCTTTAGAACTCGAGAAAGGTTAGATATGTATTACAAGTATGAACGGAAACCCATGTTAGCATATCCATGTTAGGTTCGATACCCACAGTCCCCACATCTTAATTATATTACGCAAGTGCTAAATGCTAATAACTACGGCTAGTGTGGAGAAAGTATTAATTTCCATCAATTAACTAAAATAATAAAAGTTGTATGATGAAGCCTGGGACTCAAGTACTTACGATAGTAAGTCGCCACAAACGGTGATTCTCGGATGCGAGAGCCCCTAGTGGTCTACCAGGGAAATATATGAGTCAACTGCAGAATTTAATGTCAGAAAAGCACTTTGACAATGGTAGCTCAAAGGTTAAGAGCGACTGGACGAAAACTAGGAGATCCGAGGTTCAAATCCCGGCCATGGCTTTGAATTTTTCATGTTGAGTCTATCTATAAAAAAACTTAGCCTACGTAACGCTAGTGTGGGAAAATTGTTAATTTCCATCAATTAACTAAAACACTAATAAGTTTATAAACTGCAGTAAGTAAAAAAACTATGTAGCTTCTATAAATATAAGACAAGAAGCACGTTTGCACAGTCTAAGCTAATAGAAGGTACCGCAGTTCTCAGGACAGAAGGAAAATATTGCAACCGCGCTTTAACTTAATGAACGTATTGAGAAGATGATGATTGGGTTTAAGAGCGCTAAACTACAAGGCTATTAGCGCCCTTGAATTTCCTAAAAGGATAAAAAACGAGATAAAGTGCTAAAAGACGGCCATTTAGATAAAAACTATATAAAACAACCACAAAACCACACAACAATACCTCACACACTAAAAGAAAACTTAAAACCGGTAAAACGCTAAATTGATTAATGTGCCCAAATGGTTTAGACCGATATTCTACAATTTAAAGATAAAAAGAAAGATAAAACCTTGATCATCGCTGTATCGTCATCCGCCAGTGTCTCTGCCAAGCTGGCCGGCAGCTGGAGAGACCGGCGTAGACGTGCTAATCTAAAACAGTCTAAAAGTACGTGTCGGACCGTCAGGTAACAACCGCACAGGGGGCAAACCGGTTCTGGGGTCCGGGTTAATAAACAATTGTGACTAAAATAGCAGTGACCAATACGCAAACGAGCTAAAACAACTTCCTCCCGCCGGGATGCACGAGAGGAAGTAGCCCAGGGATTCAGAAGCTCCTTTACCTCTGTAAGTTTGGTGCTGCGGAGAGCAGATCACTCACCGCGCCAGCACGAGAGTACCGCTCACCGCACAACGAGCCGAAAGTCTTGCGAGAGCACGACAGGTATGTTCACACTCGGCCGTGTGGTAGCCGCTTTAGCTGCCGAATCTGCCATTTCATTTCCACGCAAGCCCACGTGACCAGGAACCCAGGCACATACCACGCTAACCCCCGAGGCATGTATAACGTGGAGGGCGTCCTGGATACGCTGTACAAAGGGGTGTTAGTTGTACAGGTCACGAAGGCTCTGAAGTGTGCTAAGGGAATCGCTGAATATAAGGCAATTGCGCAACCTTCGGCGGCGAATATATAAAAGGGCTCGATGTATGGCGTGGAGCTCTGCAGTGTAGATGGAAGTGCTGCCATGGAGCCCGAATGTAAAGGTTTCGGCTCCATGGACATATGCACATCCCACACCAGCAGAGCTTTTTAAACCGTCAGTATAAGTTAAGCATCTAGGAAGCATCTTAGGTATCTCGAGCGTGTGCCTCCTAAGCAGCTCCCTGAACCAAAACCCTGGAAGCTTTGGAGCGACACGCGTGTTCCTGTAATGGATGTCAGAGGAGGTGTCGCAGAAGAGTGTAAACGTTGGATGTGAAGGCATACTATATAGCCGGCAGTCATAATTCCCAACCAAAACGTCGCGCCGATATTGCGTAGGAGGTTGTGCCGCTTCGGCATAGAAGCTTACGACTGGGCTAGTTGGAAAGGCCCCAATTGCCAGACGAAGGCCAGAGTTATGTACCGTGTCCAACTTCTTCAGCACGGATGGACGAGCTGAAGAATAAACGATGCACCTATAGTCCAGCTTGGATCGGATCAGTGTGCGATACAAGCGAAGCAGCACTCCGCGATGCGCTCCCCATCCGCTAGAGATTAAAAGAACGCTCACGCCGTGCTGTCAACTGTGCTATATGCGATGACCAGCTAAGCTTTCTGTCGAAAATCAGTCCGAGGAACTTAGTTTCATCAGCAAATGGTAAAACATGGCAACCAAGTCGGAGGAAGGATGGTAACCGACTCTTATGGCGCCAGAAGTTGACGCAGACTGCTACGTATTGAGAAGGATCACCGCATATGTTTAAGGGTGGAAGACCCTTATAATTGCTTACATGTGAGCTGTGTGGTCAGAAGGGAAAGCTTTGATGCAACTGGGATAGAATGAACGCGGCTACTGTACCAATACGCATTTCGCAATGTCAAAACGTCTTTAAAGATAAGTGTATGTAGTTCCCAGTGTAAAAATTAATTTATACTGGTTACGTTTTAATATCATTTTGTTCACATTATTGCTCTTGGTTTAATAGCCAGGCAATAACTGCTTGTACTTCGGGTGGCATCAGAAAGAATAGAATTGGATAGTGTGTTGGTAAATTTTGAATTCTAGGCTTAATAATTGGATAAAACACCCTTTGAAGATAAAAGCTACAAAATAGAAAAGAAAGAACATTGAGATATAAAGACATAGTCAAACATGCAATTAGAAAGTTAAAGGAGTAAGTCTAGAAACAAAAGAATACATAAAATCCATCTGAAGACAAAAGTGCTAATCGAGCTAGGAGAATTAAATTGGTGACTTGTAATCCAATAGCAGCAAGGAAGAAAGGGTGAGGAGCGAACATAGATTACATCACACTCATATGCGTTTCAATTACCAGCTGTATAAATGCAAAGAATTATTTAATGGACTGGACAAAATGCAACACCTGCAATGGATGAGCAAATGGAAACTCCGCTGACCTAGAAGAGGAAAGTCCCTCTTACTTTTTCTGCGTCTTACTTAGAAAGAGTAGATAAAGGATTATATTCCATCCGAAAACTAGATACCAAGATATAATCGGAAATACATGTTTTGAGATCCACTGTATCGACCCTCAAAAAAAAGTTTTGCATATCGTGTATGTTTGAGACAGCACGCGTGCCGTACCTCGTAATTTAAAAAGGAAAAGTAGATGAAATATCAAACGTAGGTGAAAGAAAACTTTGAACAAAACTGCATTACCAATTGTTTAAAATTTTGATTTTATGATAATTGGTTATAATAATTTCGATTAAAGTCTTAATTTAATATGATTTCGATTAAAATCTTAATTTAATATACTTTTATAAGAAGTTAAAAGTATATCTTGATTTTTCTGGGAGTGTTCTCTAAACATTCTATAACTAGACAGCGAACAAATTTTTTTTGAGGCGCGGCTTACCAACACTGTAGTCATCTAGCTTTCCCCCTCTACCGTCATTTTAGGTTGGCTCTCCTCCATTACGAGGGCTACACTGGTCTTCTGTTTCACTCACTTTCGCATTCACTGTTACATTCCCTCTTTCCATTTTCTGCCAAATCACTGCGTTGTTCCTAAGGGTTTAAATAAACTATGAATCTATCTATTTGTTGATCGATTGTGAGGTCATGTCCGAGGCAATTATTTTCTGTTAACTTTGAAAATCAAAACAGTATTAAAATACATTCGTTTCGTGTGGTTTGCGCTCTGTCACACGCAGTAAGCGAGGGGTGAGAGTCACGTAATGCTTGGATGACAAGAAGCGGAGAAGGTTCTCCTCGCGCATGCGCACACTGATTGCATTTTGTTTGCGGTCTATCTGTAGAATATTTGTATATAACTGGTAAACCGTAAAAGACAGGACTCTTACTATGCCAAAAATATAAATCCTATTAAAGCACAAAGTTTATGGTAAACAAACTCTTGTGGAAATTATGAATTTTGAGATCTGTGCCATTTGCCTGAAGGCTATAAAAAAA